>DWLO01003134.1:0-11390 GCA_018245335.1 Dalla quadristriga | reverse complement strand
AGTTCTGATGTCCGAGGTTTGTTTTTTTTTTTCGAATGAACAGTTGCTGTTGGCCCCACTGGCCTTTACAGCGTCACTGAACAGGGTAGTGAGCTATAAGCTTCGCAATGAAGACAAAATAGGAAAGGAGGTGTGGCAAACCATCATCTGCCTCTCACTGATAGCTGGGATAGCGACGAATCTAAGGGCACCTCCTGTGAGGTACGGACGACGATGTGTCGCTATCCCAAAGACTGATTTTGACCGTTTCACTGTGTGGGAGTGCATTTGGCCATTTAGAATTTTTAACTCGAACTCGAACCTGATTCACTTCATAAACCTGTAGGTATTAATTACTAACTATCTATATTTACAGATAAAGTCAAAACATAAAGTCAAGCTTATTGTGCAATATCCTTACGTGTCGTGTATAATACGTCCATTAGTTTAGTCAATAATTACTCGCACGAAAAGTAAATAAATACTTACTCATCTTCGTTTGACAGAGATTGTGTAGGAACGTTATCGTTACAAAAACACAAACACTGTATAGATAAGTACCTATGTTACATAAAAGTTTCAAAATCGTCTTTAAAATTGTACAAGGTGATGTTATTATTACACAAAGAGAGTAAAATGTGTTTGAGTGCAAGCGGGGAGCGAGTAGCGCTCGCAAATAATGCGAGTGTTGCGAATTGGTGGCGTGCGGCGCAACCTTAAAAGCAATATCCGGCACCGCGCGCGCCGCCCGGAAATGAACCGGAAACAGCGGTGTATTAAGCCGCAGGTACCAGCCCTTCAATTTATAAACGCTCGCGGCCGCACTCAGCTCACCGCTGCACTAGCTGAGCTGCTCTAGCTTATATCCGGCGAAGTTAATTTGTAACTCACACTACCAGTGAAATGAGAACTAAGCCGGCTGCATAACCCACTATTACGTCTTTATCCGATATATTGCCAACACCGACGTTTATTCAAAACAGAACCGAGAGGACAATATCTAAAATTACATTCTCTCGGCCTGAACTAACAGCGAAATGAAATAAAGTCCGCAAACAAAAGTTTGCAAATCCAATATGATTTGGCGCGTCGGTAAACATCGGCGGCATCCCGGTGATATCGCAAACGAATAACATTAAACTTTGTATGGATTGAATGTAGAAAACCAATTTCGTTGCTCGGCGAGTGCGAGCCAATGGGATGAGGGTGTCAGAACGCTTTGACAGCTCTCTGATTGAAAAATACGGAAGCCTGTTTATGGAACAAGTGAGCTCTTGCGCCTACGGGCCGCGCCAGCGTTAAGTTCGTCTCACGCCTGGCTCATACAAGTTGTTGTCTGTTTAGGCAATAAACACTATAATTAAATCATATTAAGCAGATTGATGTAAAGTTATTTTTAGTTTTGCCAGAACATTTGTCGTTACAATTCGACCATGAAAAAACCCTAAAATCACACTGAATAGTTCTAAATGACTTGGCAGTTAACAAGTCTCGTACCCATTTGCACTTAACTCGTATAAGGTCAGCAATAAATTTACACTGTATCAATTGCGGGACTATTTACTTAAAATACGTTGCGACACATTTTAACAATTTACCATGGCAGCGTGAAAAGCCAGCTGTGCTTAATGCTCTTGCTGGAATTGATTCGTTAGCGACATCATAACATTTTGTTATTCGTTAACACGTTACATACAAATGTTTTTAGACATTTGCCACTCAACTCATGGTTAGAATCGGTAGCTACATTAATTCATGGCGTAACCATAACCTTATTGATCCAATACATTGATTTATTTCCCTTCATTAGTGCGCCACACCAAATCATTTTCATAGGGTACGCAAAAAAAACAAAATTATAAATTAACAAAGTAAGCGTTTATTACACATGCAAAAATGTTAAAACATTAAAAAGTAGTTTAACCGTAAATGGATGTAACTTTATCACTCTAAAAATTAATTCATATAATTACGATTACGGCCGATTAAAGTGCCTGCTGTCATTAAAGTGTCGACTTAATAGCGGTTTGAGGTGGTTTGAGGTCATTTTATCCAACCGCGACAGCACGTTATTGCTTTTCTACGTTCCTACGTAAGGGTATACGGAATCGATGATGAATGGCTCAGGAATTATGCATGTTATGAAATATCTCATAAACAGGCGTACCAGATACGACCCTCGCGCCGATATATCACGAATTTGGACATCAGCACTCTGCTATTGGAATTCTGCAGATGATTTTCCTTCACAATTTATACGAACTGGGGAACGAGCCAATCGCGGCAAGGATTTCGCGATGGGATATGAGCTCAGCGATTCATTTAAAACGGCGAAATTAAATGTCTAGGAGATTACATTCGGGCCGTTTGGAGATTACTCAGACAGAGATAACTATGACGTTTATTGAACGGCTCCAGAAAACTTTTATTGGGCTCATATCTGTCACAATTTTTTTATTCACATAGGGTAGATAAAGGCTTTTTATTATATGTTTTAGAACACATTATAAGTATCGATTAAAATTATCCAATATGTATACGTAGTACTTATCATAAAATAAGTAACTAGTAGTCTACAATATTGAAAGGCCGTTCTTAAATACGAGTATACACGTTTTTAATAACAGAGACTTTCTGGACACCTACGGTCTTGAACGACAAGTTTTACGTTTCTTCATGAAGGAGTCCATGTCGTAGCTGTTAGGAACGGATGGAAGTTCTTTCCATAAACCACCCATCGCCAGCAGGAAGAATGAAGGAACGGCTAGGACACGGCGGACAGTCCTATGCAGCAGTATGATGGTCATTGAAGTCGTATACGACCTCACCTATAGTGATCAATCCATCATCAGCAACCCATCACCCGCCCATAAGTAAGCATGGAAAGCAGAATGAGAAGTCATCACAGTGGCTTAGTGCTGATTGGCAGACTTCACATGCCTTTGAGTACATTATGGAAAACTCTCAGGCATGCAGGTTTACTTAGGATGTTTTCGCAAACTGTTAAAGCAGGCGATGTTTTATTATACACATACCTTAGAATGGTCATATGCCTGGGATTCGAACCTAGGACCTCCTTCTTATAAGATCGGTATGTGCGCTTCCCAGTGTCACAGCGTCATTGTCTTCTAGCCCACGTCATTGGAAAGGTGTCCTCACATCAACAGTGGTTGAATACGTAGAGCACTGGTGTAAACATAAATATCTCTCCAAACAAGTTAAGGAGTTATTTTTGTTATAAAAATGTTTTGAAACCGTATTGAATCTATTGTTCACGAAATATACCGCGAAAATTCAGTCAATACTTGCACAGTAAAAAAACAAACCATATTAATTACAATCGTAATAAAGTAACGGTGGATTTATGTAGTTATAAAGGAACTCAATTTCCTCAGATTTAGCAATTTAAATAAAATTTTAAGTAACGTGTTGACTGCGGCGTGTGCGAGTAATGTGCATGCATTTAAATTACGTTCAAATGCGGCATATGTGGCTCCTGAGCGGCTGCAGACCCATAGGATTAGCTCCTTCATATATTATACAGGCGATATTATAAAATAGTATTATAAAATTATACTAGATATCAGTAATTTAATCGTAAATTAATTTATAAAGGTCGTAAAATAAGTGCTTCTGTTCAAATGGAACATTCAAATACATTGTTGACATTGTAACAATGAATTGCTTTTTAGAAAATGTTTTTTTCTTTCATTGCAGAAGCGACAAAACTTTTGAGGTACTTTTATTAAATATCAGTAAGTTAGAAAACTGATATGACACAATTAGTTATGATAAAAGTAGTTATGATACCTACCAAAAATACGGTATTTGCATATCGATGTTAAAGTTCAGATTTTGGCGACATTAATTGTGTGAGATTTCATTCGAATGCCACTCACGAAGCTCTATTGCACCCAATCTTATCGCGTCTTAATTACAAAACGGGTGAATATTTAATTAAAAGTTTCCGCACGCGAGTAATTCTTACCCATTCAAAACGCGGGCGCGGAAGCGGACGCGGAAGCGGGAGCGGCGCAATATTTCAACATGTTTTATAGATTCTCAGATTTCGTGATTAATAAATGAATGTGTAATATTTCGCATTTAATCGCTGTCATTAATTTTTTACCACCGTGCGCTAGGCGTACAAAATGTGACGAAAAATATACGCCCGATAAAATTATCCCAATAAATCAAAATCATATTTCCACCCCTGTTGCGATTTTTGCAATGTTTATGAGAAAGAACAGACGTAGGAAATTTTATGGAGAATCCAAACATTTATATTTGGACAAGAATGTACTCGTAACTGTTCCCATCCGGGTAGCCACGGGTGCATGGGCTGCAATATAGCTAAAAGGAGTGTGCAACTCGCGCCATAATAGGGGATAAATATATTTGGCTTCAACCTGGTTCATTTGCTTATTTTACCGGATACTACCTAAAGATTGTTTTTTTTAACATAGACAAACAGGCATCCGGGCCACCTAATAGTTAGTGGTCACCCCTATGGACACGTGCAACACCAGATGTATCCTAGCCGCGTTGCGTTTTACACTCTTCTTGATTTTGCCGCGTCCGCGTATTCTCTTTCTTTCATTGTCAACTGAGCCTTATTCCATGTATACAAGATTGAGTCAGCGTCGTTTCCGCGAAGCCGTCGACATTCGACAAGGGTTTTTAATTGAGCGTCGACCCATTGTGCTCGTTAAACCGATTCAGAGTTAATCACCGCGTTTTTCGGCCAGTAATGGAAGAAAGTAATTATCAATTAACTGCTCGATAATGGATTGCGGCCGCTTATCCGACAGCTTATCTCTACCTACCTGTAACGAACTGCTCCCGAAATTTAATGTTTTTTCAATAACACATTTTGAAATTGTCGTCTATTATCTCGAGGTTTAAACATCGAAGGATTTTGGAGTTGAGTTGTGTACAACTTGAAGCTGTCCCTATCCATACTAATATTATAAATGCGACCGTGTGTTTGTTGGTTAGTTCTTCTTTCACGTAGTAACGAATCGATGTGATTTTTGTATAGTGACATAGGCTCGGTTCCTGTAGGGTAGATGTGGTAGTTTGAGCCTCGCAAAGTCTCGTATTCAGTATATACATCTATCTACATTTGGTCACATATAACATGAAATCATATTTAAGTAGTTTTATTTGCCTAACTACAATACGTACGAAGCTACAATACTAAGTTTTATGCAGATCGCAGTGGCCTTTGTCTGCGGTATGACCCACGTGTTGTGATTCTCAAATAATAATAACAACATGTGTAATAATATCACCTTTTTTAATTAACAAAGCTTTTATTTCTTAATATCAGGATGATATTTTACTGCAAAGATTATTTAATTTTAATAATTTATATTTTAATTTTTAAGGTTTAATCGTTTATCTATAGAGGGTGTGGCGACAGAATCTAGAGTTTGAATTTAACGATTTTGTCATGAAACGGAGATGCATCGCTCGCTGACGTGATTCTCTGCCGTGAATTAGCATTGTAAATGCAATCATACCTGTCAATCTGCCGCTGATTCCGAGCATGTATGCGATAATTCGTATGTTAATCAATTGTAAGGTTTTTATTTATAACATAAATATTATTTTGCTTAAATTTATGAGTTACACGGCGAACTATTGATGGAGTATCTAGTTACATAAATATTTAAGACATACCTATATTCTATAAGTGCAATAAATCAACCTTTGTGTACGATGTCACTATAATGTAATCTGTGCTTGTAGCGCCCTAATAATTTAAGTTTCTCTAAATTTGAAGTTAGCTTTATAAGATGGGCGTCATTGCGTTCTACTATACCATCGCTATATTATCATCTTCAATAGCTGCAGAGTCAATCGTGTTACGCGACTGCCCAAAAAGGATTGCTTTTAATGATATAATAGGTACATGGAAAATGGGAATATAAATTGTAGAACAATAACATACTTAGAGCTCGTGTGATGTGACGATGATGTCGCGCGTCGTCGGAATCTCGAGTCTGCATTTTACGATCAACGAGGATCGTCGTTTCGTCGCTCGCTGTCGTGATTTTCTACTGTGAATTAGCTTTGTAAATGCAATCAATCCTGTAAATCTGCCGCTGATTCTGATGTATGCTACAATTCGTATGTTAATCAATTGTATGGATTTTATTTACAGAACAAAAATGACCATTTTGATTAAACTTATCGGTTAAACGGCATAGTGATAGAGACGTATAATTATTTGATCTATAATAAATAGATATCCTGTTTATCTCCTAAAAACTTCACGTTCTTTATATTAATCTCATAGATATAACGGTTCATAATCGTCATTGTGTATATATTGATATATATTTTAATTCAGGTATGTATGCATGTGTGTCTATATCTGCGCATAATACATAGTACAATTTATTAATGTATCATTTCTTATATCGCCATCGCTTACTACCTGAAGGTTGCCTGGCAAAGGTTTTATATCTTGTTTGTATAGTAAGTACTAAAGTTTTAAATAAATCAAGCTATAAGCGTCTTATGTTTATGTCCGTATTCTTCTCTACCCTGCTATTAGATGAAAAAAAGGAACAACAGTTGGCGAATCGGAGAACAATTACACACAGAAAGTGTGGCGACGAACCTCGAGCTTGTATTTACGTTCAGTTATGAAAACGAGGATCGTCGATTCGTCGCTCACCGACGTGATTCTCTGCTGTGTATTAGCATTGTTAATGTAATCAAAGCTGTCAGCCTGCCACCGATTCGTCGAATTTATGCGCCTTTTGCTGCACCACTATGAACAATAATTATTGACTATAAATAACAATTTGCAAACAACTCTCACTTATAAAGTTATTGAGTTTTTCTACGGATCATTTAATTAAGCAAATATTTGAGAGACATTAAATAGTAATAAGATTGTCATTAAAATATGGTTCTTATTAACATTTACATTATGACGTATTTACATAAAATCTACTCTAGTAACAAACGAAAATTATTAAAGTTTAGGTAGGTAGGTATACTTTTATTTTAAGTTATTTAGTTGAATTGTTTGTTACATTAGTTCCTTAGATTGTTGAACGATTCTTAATATTAAGAAATGCAAACAATTCTATAATATCTGCGAATAATTAGTAAAAAAACTTATCGAATCAAGGTAAATATTAACAGACATAACGTATAATTATTCCATGAGTCGCATGGAATGTGTTTTTTTTTTAAATGAACCGATTTGTATCGTTAGCCAGTTCGCTAATTAATGGTTAATATAATTAATAGCTATACGAGTCTCACAACAAAGTAATCAGAATTGCGTATAACCGCTAATTAAGGTGCTTTATTACTAAATCCATGGTAATTAAACGGAGCTAATAGTTGAGCTAATAGCTGATATGGCGTTTTACGGAACCGTTACATGTGTGTGCATATCTAAATATGCGAAGGAGCGATGAAGCAGGAAATTATGTTGAGCTCGCACCGCAAGTTTTAATTGACGAATGCTTTGCACACTTCGAAGTTTTAGCTCATTAAATAACTCGTTTATAAATGAAAGTCAAACAGAGCGCTACACATTTAAATATTCAATTTTGCCAATGAATACAACACTACGATCTTGTCCGGCAAAGTAACACTTTGTCTTGTCATTACTTTACAATAATTTATCGAAGGCCAACAGACTATGACTCGAGGAGCCGTGTTGCATTTATCAATCCGTCTACAATCGTACTCTGGCAGAATCCCAAAACTTAGAAAGTGTATTAGTGCTTACAGATTGAGATATAGATTCACTTAATACATTTGAGCAAGGTAAAAGAGGCAGTCCTTAATGCAGCCGTCATTATGCCAAGAGCCGTTATTATGCCCACTCAATTATAAACGGGCCTTTATATAGCAACGAGTTTTGTGCAGTAAATTACGCTTATTGTTGAGTTAATTTGCGCACAAATTGCGCCTCAGGTATTATGGCCAAGCTCTGTCGCGCCACCCGATCATAATAGGTAGTTTACTGTTAATTCTTTCTCCAGCAGTATGTTTTGCAAATTTATGTACTTAAACGCCATGCTATAATTACCTGCCAAACTTATTATTGCGACTGGAATTAAACTTTGCATTTGTCATAAATAACCTTAAGATCATTAATATTAATTTGTTTCTGCAATCTCCTAGTAATGGAAGTCCGGTAAGTTGTGATAAGTAACATTATTTCTAGGCCTACTGGTGATACGTTCAGTTATTGACATACACTCGTATGCCCCATTCAAATTAATCTGCTCCTCATTCCCAACCAATTTCCATTATAAAGCAATAACACAAAAATATGTTTGCATGAATATTAAGCAAGTAACTATGTATTATGTTAATAAGGTAATAAAAGTGAAGTATCGAAAATGGAAGATTATGTTCGACGTTATCAACCCGAGTAATAAAAATATTGAATGATGATTAGTTCGCGTCGGATTACATTTAGGAACATTGAATAATACGGGAATAATGGCAGATAGGATCCGCCGGGCAGCGGGGCACGCGACGTCGCGAGGCAATAAAGGTAATGTAGGCAAGGTATTTGCCAATATCCTCGTCGAGTGGCCCACCCAAATATCTTGAGATTGTATTCCCCCTACATAAAAATTGTCCCGGAATAGAGATACTACCCGGATAAATATTCAATTTCACTTCGGACGAAAAAGATTTGATACCTTTGCTACGTACTAGCTTTATTGGATGATAGCCTTTGGAATGGTGTGGATAATCATATTCATTGTTTTACGAACAGCCAATTTCTAGTTTTGTAAACGAATTGGCTGGAGATTTTGTTACTATTGCCGTTTCGCCAATATGATTTTATTGCATGATTATGAATTTATAATAATCTTATTGATGTTATTTGATGTTTGATATTTATATCGAGTAGGTAATATTTTGAAGAAAATATAATACTGTACATGGTTTCCTATATCTTGTAAATATAAATAAACTATAATTTTCTCCAGTTTTTTTATTCTTTAATTAAAACATCAGGTCTTAAATAATGAATCACATAATAACTTCATAGAATCTAATCAATAGTAAATAATGTAAAGTATGTTTGTTTTCAAATAAATATTTCATGTTAAACACTGAAAAGCAGCACTTAAGACTTATCCACAACTCTTAACCCTCTTGAGGGGCAAGGAGAGAACGACATGTAGATGAAAAGGGCAGCTGAATCTAATACAATTGGAAAAAGCGATACTAGATACCCACAGGGCTGGCAATAAAAATGTTTTCATTTAAATGAAAGAACTTTATGGTGTCGCTATCTAACGATGTTAATCTAATACGTCGTGTTGTTATGAAGCGGTATTGTTTATCAGCGTATAGTTTAATTTAACTATAAATACTTCCTATTTCTTGCAGTCGTTAATATAAATCCCATATTATGCCCCATTTCCTATCACACGCCGATAACTGTAGGAAAGTAGTTAAAGAGAAATGTAAAGTTTTATTGCGTTCCGTGATACAGCGCGCACAAAGTATCGCATTGTTAGCAGCCCTAGCGGAGGGGGAGGACGACGGATGTGGGGAGAGGCGGCCGGGTATTGAATGAGATTGCTTCTTACTTCGGCAAATGGATCACGTAGTGGATGAGATGTCACAGTGTTTTAAGATACCAATTCGACCGATACGAGCGCTGACACACGTTCCGAGCTATTGTTACGAGTATAATGATACAATATACATTAAAAGCAACTATAACAATAATTATTGTTTCACGTTGTATTTTTATATCCGAACATGACAGAAGAGAAATACGTAAAAATATATAGATTTTTATACAACAAAGTTTAATGTATAAACAAATCAAAGCATCGATTGGTTGGCTATTAAAAAGTACAGGGAAATGTAAAATTGTTCATAAAGTGAATATTTGTTACTAAACTGGACACTTGGACAAATTAGGGTGAAGGTTACAATCATCAAGTATACATTTACACTCAGTAATTGGGAAATTCCCGAGCCGGGATGCCGCTAGACGCGTCGGCGGTGGGCGGGCGCTGAAAAACAATTTCACGCCAAATCTTAGCTTGTGTTTTCCTATTTCCTTTTTATTTATCTTTTCGTCTTTTCTTTTCTTGAGAATCAATTTCACGGATGAGTGTTGCGATGATCTCAGTTCAAAAAGCGGGAGGGTTTGAGTGTGGAGCGGTGCACGTGCAGTGTACGGACAATGTCCGTCCGCCGTTCTCATTACTGTGCGATGGAGGAACGCGTCGCGATAATAAGCTTTCTGCTCGTTGCTCCTTGTGATTGGATGGGCCATGCGTGTGCTATCTGCGTATTCCTGATACATCGCAAGATTCTTAACCAATTTATTTCGGAGATTTTACGCTACAATAAATAATAAAATTAAACAGATCGGTTTAACCATTTTAGATCAATAATGTTGCTATTATGAAATATTAGCAGTTGAACTCGTAAACTACGTTTTTCTTAAATTTGTTATTTTTATGATTGTATTTATTATTATTCCATTCTTTAACGGTTCTGTGGCGCGTTCGAAAGTGACCCTGACTAACGAGCTGCGTCTTGGGCGTTAAATTGTGTTGTCAGGGAATCCTAGTGCAGGGGTGAGTGTGTAGTATTAGGCGTTTATTTATTTATACATTAACATACACGAATAAATACAATTGGAATAATAAAATTAATTGCCGGAGTCAAATAAATGCCTGGACATCATAACTGCTGTTGGCCCGCCCGCTTTTAAAGAAAATGTATGGAAAATACGTTCTTAATCGTTTCTATATAAAAGTGTAATTTTTTCACTTAAAGTAATAAAAAATATAGTATATTAACTACGTGTACAATCAGTGAATAATAGTGATTGTTTTGGCACGCACCCAGATTGAATGCTTATTTTCTTTGTGCGGTACAAATATGAGTTTTCTTGAATGTTAAACTACGTAAGATTATGCTGAGCAATATGTAAGATTAATTTCAAACTACGCTGGTAAATTGTTAACACATTTGTATTACTAGCGTAAAGAATAATGTGCACTGCCACACTTATAAAATATCCACGTGAGAAGTGGCACTTCTATGAAATAAATTGTTTTAAATCAGAACGAATGGCTGACATAAAATTACTTTTAGACACCGAATCAGAACAGATCGAGGTTTCGCAAGCCGAACAGTTCAAAATTGCCGGGTCCGAGCGGCAACTCCCTCGAATATGACAATTTTACGGGTGGTTTATTTCCGGGCACCGAACTTCTTTGGTCCGACTTGTTCTCTATTCGTTTTTCATATCCATAGTACAAGTTGAAGCCCACCTATTAATATAATTACACTTTACAATTCGTTTATATAAGGATTTTTTAAAGGAATTACACCTGTAATGATTCTCACTGATCACATGATGATTTACTGTCAAATGTTTG
>DWLO01003133.1:0-11393 GCA_018245335.1 Dalla quadristriga | reverse complement strand
CACCGTCGCCTATGGACACTAGCAATACCAGAGGAGTCGCCAATGCGTCGCTGGCCCTGAAGGAGAGCTCTTTTTGCACCTTTTTTGAAGAACTCCTTGTCACAGTCCACTGAGAAGACCTCACACGGAAACTCATCCCAAAACTAGCACGTGCGCAGTAAAAAAGATTGACCAAGCCGTTTCGAGGAGGACCGCCCCGAATCCAGTTGTGCGGATGAAACCTCAGTCCTACAGTCACTTACCTAAACTGGGGACATGAGTGTAGTCACCCGTCCCCGGGCACTGGCCACCACTACTCCATTCGCGAGCAGGTTTATCCAGCGCCCCAGGTAGGCTCTGGCCTACGTGCCTAGAATTCTGCTGGAGCTGTACCTAGCTATCTGTACATAGCTTCATAGTAATGAGCAGAACGACAATATTCTAAGACATTTTTCCTCCACCAATCCGCATTGGAGCAGCGTGTTAGAGTACGCCCTAGGCCTCCTCAGTTGTGAGACCCGTGCCCTGCGGTTGTCCACTTTAAGTTGCAGCCAAGACATTTTTATACCTAGTCATTTATCGTCGCCTAACCCATGTAAGAAATTTCACGTAGAGTACCTATCTACGAATTAATTTTGTGTTGCTGATTGAAACCCAACAGCTTCAACTCATTGAACTAGGCTTGGTAATGGTACCTACATCTCATATCACCTAGCCAAGTTAAATCCAAAAGATAATTTGGTGATTACGCAACGTAACGCGTCCCACAGACGCGCATTCAGAACGGCAAACATATTGGGTTACATTACAACGTGGAACGTATTCGTTCGCGTATTCACTGCCGAGGAATCTCTTGGGGATTAAGTTACGTGTTTATTTTGGGAAGCTTTGATGATCACTAAAATGACATAAAAAACATGATTTCTAAACATAGTTGAATACGTAACATAACCTATTCGTTATTTGCGGATGCTAATAAACTTTCCCGCTCAAAAGTATTGGGATTGAAACTATTTACCATTTTTATCACTGAAAAGGCTTACAACCTAACGAAAACAAAACATGTTTTCGGGTAAATTTTTACCATCACTGACAATGCTTACAATAATTCATTTGCGTATCAGCTCAGGTAAAATCGTGTCCCGGGTGTAACAAAATCATACGAGGACAGAAAAAAACCACGTGTCATGTAGGTACAGCTGAGATGGCGTAGTTACTGTTTTGACAGACACCCGATATTTGGAGTAATTCGATCATTTTGGGAGCAGCGCGCTTGGCATGGAGCTACGTCGCAGTTCAAAGCGTAACGTTATACAGTTATTTGTTAACAAAAGATTTTTTGTTAAGTTCGTTTCATGCAGTTCCCTAAAAAAATAAAGGTCTTTTAGGTACAGAGTATTCGATTTTAATGATTACTTTTCCGTTACAACAGGTACTTATGAAATTAATTTGCCCAAAATTTCTCAGGTGCTAAAGCAGAATTTTGTTAATCCCTAAGCACTTTACTTCAACGCGTACTGTTTGTTCTGCGATCAAAAACATGTACTAAACTTCTTTTTTATGTAAGTAGGTAATTAGTTTAATGAGACAGTTTTAAAAAGTTGGCTGTACCTACTGTTAACTTTGTATACTAAGGATGGAAAAAACCTATAATTGGCATTTTGTATAGCATTTAGATTACTGTTTGCACTGTCATTTGTTTTCTTGTATAAATAATTGTCCATTTAACGATGTAATTTTCATTTTACGTCTTTTAATCGTAATAATTAATATTTAAAATGTATTATGCAAACACATTTACAGTCTTAAATCGTAAGTAATTAGAGTAAGAAGTTGTGTTGAATAGTTAGAGTATAAATATCATAGATAAAGAGGCGGCATTTGAACACAAAGGCAACAAACGTATAACTAATCGTTCTGTCCATCCCTGTCAAATACAGTTTAGTTATCAATGCACAGAATAATAAACGTAAGTCAACACTGTTATCGGACTAATATCCTTGTTTACACGCATTATTAGATAAGTTTCAATAAGCGCAAACGAGAAAATTCTACGCCACTGCAATCTTTTTATTCTCGTAACGTTTTATTTGTTAATTTGAATTGAATATTCCATTAAAATTGAACGCTATTGCTTAACAGCACAATGTATTTGTAAACAAAGCAAAAAAACTGTATGGGGCATATTGCATCGGTATACTGACTACAGGCGCGGCGTAACGACGGGTTACAATGAGCGGAAGCCCCGTATGGTGAATAACAATGACAATTAAAACGAGACTATTGATTAAAAGGTGCAATGACCCGCCGCTCAATTAGGCGGGAAATAAATGGTTGTCAACGCGCCCTGAATTGATTGTGTGAGGAAATGTGAGTTAATCGTGACACTATTTCGACAGGATCATGATCGTGGTGTCACTTAATTCGAAAGTTCAAATAAATGATGTTTTAGATATAAAATCTTTCACATTAGTGGGTCTACGCCTATGGAATGCTCTACCTCTACATATCCGAAGAAGTTTAAGAAACAGGTAAAGGAATACTACCTCGACATCAGCAGCAATTAAGATTCCTTTCATCCTCTTTGGTCTCAGTAAATTAAGTTTTAGTAAGTCTATTAATTGAGTGTAAAATGTTTATCATAAAATGTTACTGGTTTATATATCTCTGTCGCGGTTTGTTTGCACTCAGGAGCCTCCTCACTCAAATAATCCAAGATATAAGGTCGCGCCAATCTTTATGGCCGCTCTGAACTTAGCTCAGTCTAATGAGTTTTGCGAGCGGGCTGGGCGCGGGTTGCGGGAGGGCGCCACTCGCCGCTTACGCCCCCTTCCCCCGCCCGCACATTCCGTCGACACCCGAAATTTGTTTACTGCGCATCGAACTTCGCGTAGATCCGAGCGGCCATAAAGTTTGGCGTGTAATATAACAAACAACTAGTTTTCAGCGTCCTTCAGCTCCACACGCACGTACGCTTCCGTGTCGGTAATGAGCCGCGCGACGGCAAAACAAATCAATACTAATTGCAACTCCATTATCCTTCATTATCATGGATATGCGCGACGCCGAACACAAGGTTGAAGGCATTTAGGGCATTTGCTAGCGATTTAAAAAATATCACTATGACCTTATTTCAAAAAGGTACGATCGTTACCTGAAAATTACAGAATTCATATAGAGTACGTCACACTGTCCCTGTGGTTAGTTCTTAAATGTGCACGATTCAAGAATTGTAATTGATTGATTGAGCTGAATAATGACGATGCGCCTGATTGTTATAGGGTAAAGAATGATAAGTAGTCACCTATCTATCTAATATAAGTCAGCAGGCAATATTTAACGAAATTGTTAATACTCAAAATAATGGATTTGGTACATAGATTTGACCCTACACTTGACCTCAAGTTGACCTCATGGCGGTGTGCTTCTTGCGTTACGTATATAAAAAGAACTCAAATTATGTAATTATTAAACATTATCGTGGTAGGTATGCCTATAATAGTTTCAGTTATTTCATTCACTTTATAACACGTACAATTTAGTTTTTTTAATTATATTTAACATATTTAAGTGTATGTTTATTCGTGTGGGATGTCAATTATTAAAATTGATGCAAACAATTATGTTTCCAACGTTGCAGATGTAATCTGGTGTCGTAATTCATTATAATAAGGTGTAATGACACAGCCGCGTTACAGGATAATGCAGACGTGGGAAAAGAAAATTATCTACTGTCCATTGCAGCCTTAGTTATCTATCTATCTAGTATTTTACAATAACTATCTATAGTAAATAATTATCTATTAATAACTAGCTAGCTCGGCCGACGTTATTAATTGTCCTGCCCTTTCTCCGGTAATCTCCGGTGATCTCCTTCAGACAGCAAAAGTCCCCAGGAAACACGTCCCTGAATACTCTTGGAGTTCTGACCTCTCGTTTTGAAAGGACCAAGAAGCCCTGACTATTCGTTGACCGTGTAAGTCTCATTCGCCGAATACTCTAACTCTAGGTGCTGAACAACTCCTGGGGCAGCAAGGAAGACAGAGCCATAGTCGAGTCCCTCTGCGCCATCCCACGGAACGCAAATATTGCCCTTCAGCAGCTTCTTACGTAGACAGAATAGTTAGAACGGTTAGTCAATAGCGTTGATCAACTGATAGACGCGCCGCATGATGGTACAAAATCTCTCTCTTTTCCCCGTGCAAGACAAAAGGAGATGTCACTATGTCACTTAAGGATGTGAAAGCCATTTGTGCCACCCTAAGGAGTAAGAAAAAGAAACATAGCACTCACCATTCGTGATGGTTATCCACGAACGCCGACATAGGGGACACGTGGACCGTGTAAGTATCGTTGGCAGAGTATTCAAACAGGCCGTAGTAGGGGTTGAATAGCTCCCGGGACAGCAGGAAGAAGAACTCCCGGCTGGGCCCGCCGTAATCCAGCCCCTCTTCTCCGTCCCACAGCACGCAGAGCTTGCCTTTCTGCAGTTCTTTTTTGCCGCAAGACATGATGCGCCGGAACGCGTCTTCTAGAAGATGCTCGCGGCGGATGTGGAGTCTGTAATGCGTTGGTGGAATGATTAGTGATTGATTAGTGTAGTTGGTTATAATTAGCTTCTCAATTTATCTTGACTAATGTGCGATTGATGTGTACTCCATCACCGCGCTGGTCCTGTGCGGATTGAAAGGTTTTTGGGCTTCCAAAAAGATTAAGCAATTGCTATCTGACCACCGATAACCAACCACATGCTTAGCGTGCGTGAAGCAAGAAAAGATTGATATTTTATCTTCTACAGATATGCCTTTAGATGGCATGATATGAGAAAGCTCTCAGAGATTAAAGCCTTATTTTCTGTGTGTGTCGATATGGATCGGTTTTGCAAGTTTTGCGAAAAAGTACGAGGGAGCGGTGGCCATCAAATTATCATCTTTTTCTGTTGAAAAGCTATAATGACATACACACTCCCCTAAGTAGCGAGTCGCCAGAACCAAAGCTGTAGATACGCTTAAGTATCTGTCACGTAAATGTCTTTATTGGACCTACCATTAAGGTCATCAACATTCGCACTTACTTCAGCTTGCCGGGCCCCTGTCCGTAGCCCTTGCTCTCGAGCTTTCTGTAGAACGCCCGGAGCTTCGCCTCGAAGTCGCGGCGCTGCGGTGCGGGCGCCCGCGTGGTGCGCGCAGCGGCCGGAGACGCGGCCGGGGAGGGCGCAGCGCCCGCGCTGGCGCCCGCCGCAGGCACGTAGCTCATGATCTCCTGCTCGAACAGGCTGCAACAAACAAACAATTCGTTCTTTAACACCTATTGCAAGGGAAAAGAAAGGTGGTTGCTAAATGGTTTAGATTGAAGCCTTCGAATTGACAACTCCGTGGCGCGTTGGCCAGTAACCTCACGAACCGTGGATCCCGGGTTCGATGCCCGGCCGGGCCAGACATTTATTTGGCAGATAAATGTTTGTTTTCGTCTTGGGCGTTAAATTGTTGCTTTCTGAGTGTATCCACCAACCGCTGCACAAGGAATCCCAGTTTGGGGCTGCGGGGGTGTGAGTGTGTGAGAGAATCCCTAAACTATGACGAAGAAGTAAATAATTAACTAAACTTCAGTTGTCTATACGCATTAGTAAATTAAGTATTATTAATACACAGAAGGATAACGTTCCTGCCCATCTCCTGAGCGAGGAAGAAATGTTCTGCTATAGTTACACGATATCGGTAAGGAAAGAATTCAGAACGATAAATATTCGACACAGACAGGTGTGTTTAGCGTCATTGCACCCGCGAAACTTCCATTTTCTCGTCTTTTGCCTCGTCTATTTCTGGTTTGAAACAATCTCAGGAATGAATGATGATTACCTGAGTATTGTCATCTCGAGAGTGACTTACCTATTATACATTGAAGGATTTTGAAATAAGAAATATCTTAATAACATAAAAACAATGACCTTTACATGCACCTACTAAATCGGATATTTACAAACCGTTTCCTTAAGTAACTATTATTCTTATTATAATAATAGTTTCCTGTATCAACACCTATCATATCAATCCACATCTCAATCGCATTTATGCAACATCCTCCTCGCAGTGTCTAAAACACGAATCGACTTTAGACACCGTCTTAACTACACGCCCCGCGATTGTGAAAGTAGGCACCGCCTGCGCCGGCACGCAGCCCTGCTTGGGAATACTTTAGTAGCTCATTCCACAAAAAGGTTAAAGGTTGTCTGGAAGAGATCGCTTTTGTGTAAAGAATAGAAGAAGAGTTTTTGTTTTACTGTATTTCTCTTCTTTGGTGCACAATAAAGAATATTTGTATTGTATTGTATTCCACTGAGACTCCCCACTGGTGTACCAATAAAAAAATGATCACTTATCTCACTCGCAAGAAACATAACAAACGACCAAGACTCGAGAACAGAAAATTATCTGCCAAATATCTCTCCGTTCCGGGAAACGACGAGCGATCTATAGCGCGTCACTCAGGCACAGCACACGCCGTAGACCGGCCCGACTGGCATCAACCCTTCTTGGAAATGCACCGAGAGCTGAGCGGTCACCACCGCAACAATGCAGCATGAGTGCAACATCCCGCTTTCAATCTCGACAAGCGCATTGGCCTCACACGCAACCTTAACCAAAATGCCCGGCGAGTGTGAAAGTGGACGCAGCTTAACAGAGCGTGTTCCATTACAATTATGATAATCTCCGTCGGACGGCGTGAAACTCACGAAATCATCTTTCATTTTGGCTGTGACCCTGACCTACAAGCTTTGGAACTAGGTTCGATATCCGATGGGGTAGATCTAGGCAGATAAATGCATAGATACATGTCTAATCCGTGACTCAAACTATCTCTACGACATTCTATGAAGATCGGTTGTATAGTTTAGCCTTGAAGGAGTAACAAACAAAACAACCAAAACACAAACAAATTTCCACTTTTATAATATTAGGAAAAGTAAGATTGTAGTTTTCGTCCGACGGCACTTGAAAGGGGGTTCCGTAGAGATTTGACGAACCCACGTCAACCAATCCATTAATTCGGGCAATATTGTTGGTGTTGCAATCTTACGGAAATAACCACAATAGCATAACACCAAAAGGTGTACGTCCGGAAGCGATCAATCTAGAACTTTTTCCACAACGTATATAAAATATGTATTTATTTCAGTCATAATATTTATATTATTTGTGTTTCTAAAATTTGTATAATGTTACTTTATTTATTTACTTTAGTTACTGTTTATGTTACTTACAATCCATTCAATACTCTCTGCTTAGATCAAAGGTTGATTGGAAAATAATGCTTTAAGCAAGTCCGCCTTTTATACCATAAGTAGTGGGTCCCTAAAGATATACTCCCTTACTTATAAAAAATCACTTTCTTAGTAACTATTCAACTAACAAGTGTTATGGACGTTCAGTACTCCCTAACTTTTTTAACTAACGATGTCATTATTCATTAACGATTTTTTTTCCTACTGCAACACCGAATGAAAGACCGAATGAATTAGTGAAATCGTCACTTTAATCATCTGTAATTACGCGAATGTACCCGAATACGTCAAGTGTCAATGTCAACTGAAACTTTTTTAAATTTATTTGCTATTCATGCAGTGCCTAACGTTTATTAAGTTTATAAGTAAAAAAAATCTTAATTAATCCGTTATTCATCACCATTAATAAATAAATACAACATGAAATAAATAAGGCCAAAGAAATGATGAGGTTCACGACTCGCGCTTCACGTTTTCTAACAGTAATTAGTGCAGGCTTGCTTTCTTCTGGCCCCTCCCAGTAGGAAATATCAAATGTAGAGCGTTTGGCGGCGGGAGAATAATAGGCGAGCGTGACCGCCGGTAATAATTATAGCGCCTTTGCTAAGGGCGTAGACAGACTGGATGCAACATCATGCAAAGTTGCAGGTCGGATGCGATTTTGGTGTAGTTTGCATGCAAAGTTGCAGGTCGGATACGATTTCCATGTAGTTTCCATGCAAAGTTGCAGGTAAGATGCGATTTCCGTGCAGGTTGCATGCAAAGTTGCAGGTCGGATGCGATTTCCGTGCAGTTTGCATGCAAAGTTGCAGGTAAGATGCGATTTTCGTGCAGTTTGCATGCAAAGTTCAGGTCGGATAGTCGGTCAGTCACCTCGCACCGGTAATATTTATAGCGCCTTTTTAGCAACGGCTTAGGATGTAGACATACGGGCTGCAATATAACTAAGGTTTCAGTTCGGATGTGAATTATGTGCACTTTACATAATTGTATGAAACTGTCTGTTGACTGTGCAATCAGCTTTGCTGTGTGACGTGTGACGTAGTGTGTCGTGAAACAATCGTTAGACGCGCACATTGACTCAGACTGACTGCGCAAGCTGCAGTTAAAATTATGAATTATGCTCGCGAATTCATCCGCGTGAAATTTCGCAATACAGAAAATTTTAAACGAGTGAAACGTTATTATTGGTACCCTTGGGGCACAGGCGCTTAGGGCTGTAACTAAAACACCAATTGAGTTAAAACAAAGCATGTATGGCTATAACTAAAACACCGTTTGAGATAAAACATACGTTATGTTAGTGTACTCTCTACAATCTATGAAAATGACATCAACATCCGTTTAGCAGACACCGCCATAAATGCTAAAAACGGTTCATTATGTTTACGTGTCATATAAATGGCATATTGCATTTATTTATTGACTATAATTTTAAATTCACCGACAGACCCTCGAATTTTATTTATTGGTAAGATAAGATGAGCACGACATAGTTGAGGCGGATAAATTGGCAGTCGTGTGTAAGCAAGGTGCCGTCCATGTGAATAGGTTCTAAGTCAAACCCTAAGTTGTAGCCAGACACAGCCAGACAGCTCAGACATGAACACAATGCCGTCCATGTGAATAGGTTCTAAGTTAAACCCTAAGTTGTAGCCAGACCCAGCCAGACACAGCTCAGACATAGACGCAGCGCTGTAATTTATATTTTAATGCCATGTTCAAACTTAGCAGCGGTTATCAATTTTTAAATGAGTGGTTTGTTATTGCGCCCGATGTATATTGGAAGCTAAGCTTAACAGCAGTGAAACTTAGTAAAACGAGTAGAACTTTTATAAAAGACTACAAAGTAATTACTAACATACTATAGACGACTATAACTAACGATAACTTACCAACTAATAGTTCTATTAACACCTTATACTGACTGGAGTAACTAACTTTACCAACAGTCCAACTCGTGGTTTGTCACAGATGACCATGGGCGGCAGTAGTTGGTGGGACTGCAGGCCCGTTTGCTATCCTCATTGCATAAAAAAAACGACAGACTAATACCAAAATGTCGTCTACTCAAACTCATGTAATACATTTGCACAAATATTTTAAGTCCGGTCGTCAGGGTTACCTTCAGTCATGAAGGTAACCCTTCTTGGGAATGTCTTTACGCTATCATCGAACAAAAAATAGAACTACAAAATATACTTAACACGAACAGATAAGCAAGAACATCAAGTCGCCCATTGAGTGAACTCCTGTTATCATTAACAAAACCCCGCGAAGGGTTTCCTCGCCTTCAAGTTATCACGCGCCCGCCGGGTGCAACGAACCGTGACCAAAAAGAGAGGCCTGGCAGACAGAGACGGAGAGAGGAGGCTCTAGGCTAGTAATGCCCATAATCGATTTAGGAGAGCGGAGATTTAGTGCCGCCCCGCCCAGCCCGGGTGATCAACATTCGGTAATTAGAATAATACGGATTCGTAGCCACCAAATTATACGAGCGCGCTGCGTACGCGCCGATGGCGGCCGGATAAGGGATCGCTGCTCGAATCGAAGTTTTATTTGAATTGCCGGCCGATATCATCGCGTTGGAAAAAATTGAGATCGATGAGATTCGATGATCGAGCCGGATGGAAATTGACGGCGAGCTTCGAATTATTCCGCCGATGTTTTAATGTTTTGTTTTTCGCCAGTTGCCTACTCAACGGCACACTGCAGATAAAGGCTCTCCTCACAACCAAGGAAATCTGCAAGGTATATTAGAAGAAGAAGATACATTTATTTGTTTCCAAGAGAACAACAATAATAAAGCTCAATGTAATTACAATACAAACGGCACCCTAAGTATAAAGACATTTATCGGTGTATTACGCGCTAAACTTTATGGCCGCTCTGATCTACGCACAGTTCGATGCGCAGTAAACAAATTTCGGGTATAGCCGGAACGTGCGGGCGGGGGAAGGGGGCGCGAGCGGCGAGTGAAGTCCCCCCGCAACCCGCGCTCACCCCGCCCGCCATTCTCATTTGACTGCACAGGCGCGGGAGCTAAGTTCAGAGCGGTCATAAAGTTTGGCGCGACCTCTACTCTACTTCGCTGATTCAGTGCAGGTCGAGGGTCATGAGGCCAACCAGTATTCCAGCAGTTCATAGGCTCGGAGGCCTCAGGGCTTAAAGACAGCTACCAAACGATAACATCCAAGCCAGTTTTACGTGCCCTCTGAATAAAGTAGAAGCGAAATCATCAACCCCTTTATGCTCCGGTTTGCAGTTAGATAAAGAAAGGTTAAAACGATATTCCGCTGGCCAAGTGATGGTTGGTAGACGTAGTCAGCCCATATACAACAAGAGGATTTGCTCGCGGGTCTGCCCGTAGAAACTTCCTTATCTATCTCACAGCTACCGTGCATTTTAATATTTCCAGGATAAAAAGTAGCATATGCCACTCTGAGGCCCTTAAATTATCTTTATGCAAAAAATCACGTTGATCCCTCGCTCTGTTACAGCGTGAAAGAATTCTCGTAGTGGAAGGTAAACTCATCTAACATCATCGTGAAAATCATTACAAAAGCTCAAAGATTTAAAATGCCGTCCGACAGCCAAATCTGCCAAAGGACCTCCCCTCCACAACTAATCAAAGATTGAATCAAAAACGTCTGTAGCCGTTTGCGTCTAAAGATACCTCCCCCGTAGTCCTAAAATGGAATGTCTCCCGTCCTCCACTCCATTTGTAACTACACTGACTACACCGATATGGTGTTGGTCTCAGAGCGTGCACTAGCCATTCGATCGAATTATTTCACTGAGCTTTTAATTATATACGTGCGTTCAACAAATGCTGCCTGGATCCAATTTGCACGCACGATTTTTATAATGATATCTTCAAGGGTTATGGAGTAGGTAGTACGATCTACTCTTAGATTAAAAGAAATAGGCAGATACAGTACGTAAACACGCACCTACAAAATTACATTTGTTGAATTGTGCACATTTAATAACCAACAAATGGGACAGTAAGATGAACTCAATAAGAATTCCGCTTGTATCCTACGCGTGCGAATAATACCATGCTGCGTGAGTGACTAAACGAAAACTGTGACTTTTGAGATCACGCGCGATAAGCAGGTAACGTATCTAC
>DWLO01003132.1:0-11395 GCA_018245335.1 Dalla quadristriga | reverse complement strand
CTATCGCGTGCGCTACTTAAATGGTTAAAGGTATGACGAAATGATGTACTAATTATTTGAGTTAAATTCCATGCGTACGAAGTCACGGGCAACAGCTAGTATTATATATATTTGAATACACCTGATAGATAATACGCAATACTTTCAACAGTTAACATGGTTGGATTTTGTGTGAAACCTATTGTGCTCTCAGTAATTTTGTCAGGATTCGTAAAGTGGTAAATTGTCTATCAAAAATCTTACATTAAGGCAGTTCACAAAATGATATTTCAAGGCACATACATTGTCAAGACTGTCAAATTTATAAAACAGTTTGTCGGGGCTGTTAAAACAGGTTACCCTAACATTCCATTTAGGCACACAATATTCTGCTCATGACCTCTTACGTCCAACCACCGGTGAGTTTGTGGAATAGTTCTTCGTCTAGCGTTTGGTTGGCATCCTTGGACCTCATTGAAAGGAAGATGTATCCCCCGATGAATTCGTGGACAACCTTGCAGTCAGCAGACTGCACTGAGAAGATAATGTTGCCCTCTTCAAATTGCACCATCATGTGTTTAATTTCCCAGTTTACATTCCACGCCTGTAATTATAACACATGGAAATTAGATTACTATTACTGATACCATATTATTATAGGTTAAATAAAAGATTTAATTAGTGAGGATTGCAATATGCCAATGTAAAATTAGGGCTGGCCTATGTCCAGTAGTGAATAGATTCACCTCTATTGTTAATTTTTTTTAAATAAGTCCCTGATTAACCGAACTGCCCGTCTTCCTGGGCTGCACTTATCAGTGTTACTGGGCCAGTAGCATATGCTGAGTGCAGGCGGGAAGGTATCGAAAATTCGATAAATGTATTGATTTTATTTGATTTATTGATTGATTTTATCTTATTATTGATTATTTTATGTATTATTTGATTTGATTTATTGATTGATTTTATTTTATTATTTATTATTCTATGTATTATTTGATTTGATTTATTGATTCTATTTTATTGATTTATTTATTGTTACATCGGCGACGACGTTACTATGGGACAGATACTAGATACAATGGTTTACCTTCATAGTGCTGAACCGCCAGGTCTTGATGTGGTCTCCGGTGGCGGGGTCTAGCCGCATCAGCCGGTTGTTGGCGATGCTGATCAGCTCGTCCTTGCGGTGCCCCATGAATCGAACCACGAACAGCGTCTGCCCGTAGTCGGGCAGGTTCTGCCACGTCTTGATGTACTGCAGCTTCGCCTCCAGCAGCGGCAGATCTTTCACGTTCGCGTGGCTTTCAAGCACGCGCTGGGTGAACTGTGGAGCGAATGGTAACTTTAGATCAGGCTTGACACTTATGCGAAATTATACATACGGGATATGATTTTTATTTTTGATTTATACCAAATAGTGACCACGCCAGATGACCTACCTTGCCCTTGAGCTTCTTGAGGAACCTGGGCGCCAGGTAGTTCTCCGGCTGCAGGTGGTCCAAGTGCGGCAGGCTGTGCTGGTTGAGCGCTGCGCCCGGCTGCGGCCGCTGCAGCGCCAGAAGGCTCTTCACCGCCGCCGCCTCCGTCGCGAACGTGGGGTCTGCGAGCGAACGTCCGCGGGACCCCAGCCGGCACGCCGCCACCCAGTCAGCGTATTGGTCCTCCTGTGAAATACGACAGGATATTGTTTGTGTGACGGTTATTTTACACACGACTGTTAAAATTAAATGAATTGGAATAATTTATTACTCTATAAATAGGTTCCAGTTTTAGGTTTACTTATAATGTCGTATCTATTTATTATTTATATATTTATTTATTTAGAGTTAAACTGTCATACTGTCACCTCTTAAAAGATACAATAATTATGCAATTGATGAGTGGTAAACACTAGTCCCCACACTAGAATTCCCGTGTCGTACGTCACGTAAAAAATATTGTACGTAACTGTTCTCTTAAATGCGCAACCCTAACGCTGGTTCCCTATGTTATTCACATTTCTAAAAAAACTTTCGTGCCAGTAACTTTGTGTCCACTTTATGCTAGAATAGAATATACATACACTTTCACACTTGAGCCAGAGTTCGTGCATGGCGTCTTCGGCGGGCACCTCCAGCTTGATGCTGTAACGGCCGGAAGCGGGGTGCGCGTCTGGCGTCACCTGGAATACAGTATCAATAAATACTTAACGAAAAAACATTGAACACGTAATTAATGTATGGAAACTTACGTACTTAACGTCTGTTTACTATTGGCGTTAGAATAAAAAAAAATGTCTTTGGTTGGTTATAGAGTTTTAAAATTAGTTAGACTTAGATAATATACGTGAAATAGATGAAGAAAAAAATATATTTTACAAGTAAGGTTCACGAGAACTGGTGCGAACTGCCGACAAACTGGCTCACAGTTTGGCAGAACACAAAAGATGTGCATGTACATTGTAGTTTCAATAAAAAAAAAAAAGTTAAATAATAACGATTTTTATAAGCAAGGGGGGGAAGCGTGCATTACCTCAGCGCCTCTCAACTCGACGCTGTGGGAGGGAGGCTGGTGCGCAGCGGCAGCTTCGCGTGACGCGTGCATGCGCAGCGCGCCGTCGCGGCACGACACCCAGCACCGTTTGTACGCTTTCAGCGTGAACCGCTTCGGTCTGACAACACACACACACACACACACACAGTTAGTTATTTAGTTTATATGAGGGCTCACGCACTAAGGGTTATGCATCAAAGGTAGTTCAAATAGTTTCTGCTCGTAATAAAAGTATGGCTGCAGCCACATTGCTTGTTATATTTTTCATCTAATTATTACAAATTTCCTGTCGCGGGTCTAATGGAAGAAATTTCATAAGAAATAAGTAGGTAGCATTTTCATCCTGTGCTATTATGTTCGGTTTTTTTTTACTTGAAGGGTGTACATACATTGTACAATGCTATTACAATACTGTTTTACCTATAAAAATTATCGTATTCTTGTTAAACTTTGGTCCCTATGCAGAATTTTTGTGGACTTACGGCTTTCTAATAAAGTTCTGTATCATCAACTTTACTTGGCTACATGTCCTGCCATTTTTAAATGATTTTTGATCTTGAAGTTACACCGAAAAATTTGTATGTTAATTCAAGTTCAAACAATTATAAAGACAAATACATGATATTATGTACACAGTTTAATTAGTGCCAATGCCATAATATGATCGTTTATAGTTACAACTCATACGCCCTTGGAGTCGGTTGATTTATGAATAAACCGAATCCATTTGATGGAATCAGAAGATTCTTAACAACAAACAAACAACGGAACAAACATTCTTAAATTAGGCGTACTAATTACTTAGAAATTTCAAATATTATTATAAGTACTTAGTTCCACTACAACTTGTTTAGATCCAGACAAAGTAGGTACCTACTCGTATTCCGCTAATATTTAAAACTAAGGAGCACTCGCGTCTTCATCCGAAATTTCGAAATACAGAAAATTTTAAACATGAACTTTAAACGTCATAAATGAGGCCCATGGGGCATAGAAGCTAAGGGCTATAACTAAAAACCGTTTGAGATATAAAGGTCAAACAAAGCTTGTACGGTAAGTCAGTGTATCCTCTACAATCCCTGAAAATTTCATCAAAACCCGTTGAGCGGTTTCGGAGCCCTTTCGCGGCAAAAGAACGCAGACAGACAGACCGACAGACATACAAATATTCATAAAAACGCTTGATTATGTTTAGGTGTTATACAAATAGCGTATTCCATTTAATTGTTGACCTTCATTTATATATCACAGCCGAACCTCCAATATTATTTATTGGGAAGATAAGATTAGTTTCACTGCAGTTTGTATACACACAAAGTAGATACTTGTTTTCTACAAATATTTAAAATAAAGTAGGAGATACAATAAACATAGTGGGAAAGTACGTTCTATTGGCGTTATCAACATACATATAATACAAGGCGGAGAGAATAAATAAAAAATACAATTACATGTCTTGGTCTTGTTATTAAAAATAAGTAGGTATGTTTAGTTTAGTTACGACTAAATCGACAAATTAAAAATTGTTTAGTACTATCAACCAGTGTTTGTAAAAACGGCGTTTTGCGTGTTATAAATATATTATACCTATTGATAATAAACGGGTGGTATCTAGGGAACAATTTGCTTGCACTGTGTAGCGTTACGGTGTCAACACGGAGATAGTTTCGTCAATAAAATTGTAATGACTTATACTTTACTAATTGATTCGCAGCTACCTACAATTGTTTCAAGTTGTCCGAATAATATTTTATATATTGTATGACTTTCTGTACTCAGCGTTAGTGTAAATAAATTATGAAATCTTAAAGATGATTAAAAATTGTTCCAATGATCAATGTTTTTCCTGTGTTTTCTCTGTGTAGGCTTCTCATGCGTAGGGCTACATTAACAGACTACATGCCTATATGATAAGTTTAAGCACTAACAGTGCTAATACCTAGTCCTGTTGTACAATACTACAGATATTTGTATAAACAACCAATTCAGACTGGCCGTAACGTTTACAATATCCGAGACTTTCGTCGAGTTTGCATGTTTTGTTAGTGCCCCGCTATAGAGGGTTTTTTTTATATCTGTCTACGATCTAATTGTATCACCAACATGGTCTGCAGGAGACTAAAGTTGGACGTGTCGGGTCAAATTTTACATACAACATTATAAACATAATTTTTAGTTAATGCCTTTGATCACAACTACTTTGTCCAAGTGGACTTTGGGCTTTACTTATTGACGTAACCATCGCCCGTGTGTTGACACCGGTAGTGGGCATCTACTCCCATGTCGCGTCGTCCGATCACGTAGTTGTCAATCAATCCAGCCGTGATCTGGCAATTTTTCAAGTCCGTCAAATCGTGTCAGAGGCACGTTTTATGCCCTGTCATTGCATATAAAATATTGACGGAACGAACGGAAAAATAAATGTACCCTAAAACTTCGGAGTGATATTTTTGACAGGACGGATCATGATTGGATTGATTGACGGATTAAATCGGACGATGAGACTCGAGAGTAGACGCCGTGGTGTGCTCGGAAGGTGTCCAGCGGTAAACCATTAGTTGGGTCCGGGGTAAACAACAGTCCTTACGCGATCGCACAGTACTGGTTGTGACACTTGCTTTGTGGCACGCCGCGCGCCGAGGGGAGATGGAACAAATGATTCAATAAACATACTGAGAATATGAATAATAAACATACATTACAAGATATTACTTAAATAAAATATATTTGCGCATCAAATCGGAATTGGAAATGTTTTGTCAGAAACGCTCTCAGAAACACATGTGGACACTCAAGGATCTTCATTCCACCTTTGTTATCGGTACTTCAAAAGGTATGCGGTATTGATATAAGTTAATTCTTTAAGATGTTTCGTCACGGCTGACGATTGTACGACCGCAACAATGTTTTTTTTTTTTCGAATGGACAGTCTACTGGCCTTTACAGCGTCACCGAACAGGGTGGCGAGCTATAAGCTGCGCCAAACAACAATGTTGCTTTTAGGTGGTTGGCAGTGGGTCGTCAGTTCTTTCGAAAGTCGTGCCAACGACACCGCTGATTGTGCGACCTGCGTCTTGATAGAACCACGAACAAGGTGTCGTCTTTAGGGAGTCACGTCGTCTTTGCGTGTCGCGTAGGTACGGAAGTCATGGCCCGCTCCAAGCAATTTCTTATATTTTCCGCAGTTCCCCGGCCTAATCTCTCGCCTGAGACACTTGAATGAGGCCGGCTAACTTGGGCACGTGCGGTTTGTCCAAACGCGTGGGCTAAGAGAGGCAGTCGCCGCTCTCACCTGAGACACTCGAGTTAGCTGGCCAGCTCGGGCACGTGCGTGATGTCCGGACGCGCGGGCTAGGAGAGGCAGTAGCCGCTGTCACCTGAGACACTCGAGTTAGCTGGCCAGCTCGGGCACGTGCGTGATGTCCGGACGCGCGGGCTAGGAGGGGCAGTCGCCGCTCTCACCTGAGACACTTGAGGTAGCCGGCCAGCTCGGGCACGTGCGTGATGTCCGGGCGCGCGGGCGGGCCGCCCTCCAGCTGCGCCTGAAGCTCGCACAGCGCCGCGTCTATCTCATCCTCGGGCGCGGTGGAGTTGGCCGCGCCGTGAGCGCCGTCCGCCGCGTCCACGCTGCCACCCGCTAGAGTCTGCAGCTCGATTTGTAACTGTGTAGAGAAGATTCGTCATCAGTCATGCTGGTAACACTGTGATACGCAAAAGTGATGGGATCACAATTCAACTGTTCAGTTACCATTTGTTACAACAATTTCATTAAAACCTACTTCAGACACCATGCTCTCGCTAAGTTAGGTTTCCTACATTTAGTGGATGTTACAATTGTTTAAATTAGATATTAAGACCTTATTGTGAAGAGCAAATAAATATTTAGTATCATTATTCATTAAAATCATCATCAATCCATAACCAGCCGGCAACTAAGATCTGGTCTTCTCTTACGGTAAAGCAGTAGGCCATCCACGTGTACCATATTGGCTAAATGCCGATTGCCAGATTTAACAAATTTTTTCAGAAAATTATGGAGAACTAGCACTATATGTAACACAGCAAATAACGCGATCAGGTACCTGTAAAGCAGCAAACAGCAGCATCTCCTCCTCGGTGCAGTGCACCTCTTGGTTCAGGATTTGCCAGCGCGCCTGCTGGTATAGCTGGTTGAGGCGCGACGCATCCTGCGGGCGTGGCGTCAGGTCGAAGTACGAGTAGAACTTGAAGCGCAATTGCAGCGTGTCCCACTCCCTCACGTACTGCTGCATGATGGAGAGGGACGAGTTCAGCCAGCTGTAAGGAAATTTATGTTTATTGTCATTAATCCAGTGAACTCAGATGCATAGCAAGCTCAATAAAGTTCGGTTATTATGATGGTTATGGTCTGCGTTGCTGGACGGGTCTCCTCGCTAAATGAGAGTTTAACAACACTGGACAAGTTAGGAAAGACGGGAATTCCTGACGAACTGCTCCATGAAGCTGTGAGACGGTTCCAACTGTAGTATTTATGCATATCAGGCTGTATGGAAATGCACGTTTATGATAATGAACAACCACATTAACTAACTGCTGTCCAGGTGAGTCTTCGCGCGAAATGAGAGCATTACATCCATCTATTCATCAGCCTTTAAATGGCCATTGCGCGACATAGGCTTCCCCTAATCGGTACCACTCCCCCCGGTCCTGTGCCCTCTGAATCCAGCGACTTAACGCTGTCTTCTTCAGGTCATCGGTCCGAAAGAACCGGGCTAAAAACATCGGTCCCGGTTCTTCAGCTCCTGCCAAGAACCGGTACTTTCAGTTCCGGGATTTCCCAGTTCCAAACTCTAATTGCCAACAGTGCCACCCTACGCTTCCGTTCATTTAGGATTGTTCCGTTTATTGCAGCTCCTCTTTTCTCCTGTCCTCTCCTCCAAACTTTCGGCCAACTCACCCAACATTCATCCTGGCTCGCTCCATCAGCGACTTGGGCGTGAGCAGCGACTCCCTGGACTGCGTGTCGGGCTCCAGCGGCGAGTCGGCGAGCGACAGGTCGGCCAGAGAGTCGATGGCATCGTAGGACGCAGCCCGGGGCGGAGTGCCGCCGTACCCGCCGTCGCTGGAACCGTCGCTCTGCGTGCTGTAGATGTGACCGCCGTAGCGGCGAAGCGTGCCATTCTGGGGAACGTTTTATCTCTGTTATATATAACGTCCTTACCTATCAAATGGCCGACATTTTATGCTGAGTAGTGTAAAGATTACCATATCGTGTTAGATCTTTCATTCTACTTAGAATTTCAAATTAAAATTGCAATTCCAAAAATCAGTTGTTTATTTATTTTTCCTCCGTTATATTTTAAAAAGAAAAACAAATAAAACCATTAATAATCTAAACAGAAACAAAATCGAAGATTAAAAATAAATGCAATGAAGTTATTTATTTCGTCATAAGGTACAAGCGGTACACTCGAAACGGCACATTTAAAAACAGTGGCCTTACAGTGGCCATTTCTTCTCGTAGTCTTTTACCAGGGTAAGCTTGTAAGCTTTACGCCAATCCTAAGTTAGATAACTATTTTGTTTGCAGACACAATAAAGGTAGGGTAACTGCTAGTAACAATCCTCTTTCTTTTCTACGTATAATGTTTCGCAGCCTATAGTGCTAATGAAACGAAGGAACGAATAAACCGCTGTTGCATAGTGCATACAATGTATTTTATCTGCCTGGAAGCAAGGACGAATACATCATCTGTCTGGCACCTAAGATAAGGGAGGTTAAAGGATAAATAACTTCAGCGCCTGAGCTCATTTACCAGTCAATTGGCGACAGGCCTATGTTGCCGCACTGTAGAGAACAGGAAATCTTACATGCCAACGTGAAGCACGCGTCACAATTTGTGATGACGGCATTCAGATCACAGCCTCGCTCTCGAACGTTCTCGGTGACGGTTTTGGTGGACAAGCGCTCTCAGGCGTGGGCTTTAACAATCAGTTACCTGTTGTGAAGCCACCGGCGTGGCAGACAGTGACCTGGGGGGCGGAGGCGTGGCCGGGCAGGGCAGGCTCCTGTCCAGGCTGTTCGAAGACCCCCGCGTGGCCGCTATAAACGTGTTCGTGTCTGGTGGCTGTGACGACTTTATCCTCTTCGCCTCCTTAAGGTTCTGGTAGTTTTGCTTCAGGTGTGAGGGCTCCAAGGGGTAGCATAGAGACAGTTCTTCTGGATGACGTATGCCTGTAAAAATGATAAGTATTTTGCGAGGTTTTATATTATACTAGCTGACAGTCGAACTGAATTTGTAGTTAGGTATTGTACTATGATTGCAGTGGAGTCTTATAGTCGATTTGTATTGTGTTACGTTAATCCTTACTAAATATTATACATTTTAAATTGTATATGTTGGTTTGTTGTTCTTTCACTAAGTAACGGAGAAACGGATCGACGTGATTTCCATAGAGATAGTTTATGAGCCGGAGAGCTACATAAGCGTGACATAAGCTACTTTTTGATCTCGGAAAAATGCACGTGGGCAAGATGTGGGAATTATACGCAGGCGTAGCCGCGGGCAAGTCTCGTATACTTATAAAACAAGGAAGAAAGATTTTAATATGTTTGTGTAACATTTAGCACTTAACCTTACCAACTTAATGACAATGAAATCGAGCATTCCGACGTTTTACACAAGTGTACAGGATGTCCTAAAACACACACACGCACGCACGGATTGCTAAGTAATAATAAGCGTGATAACTAAGTGATTTTAATTGTAACACTTATAAAATGTTAATCCGTAATTGGCTATAAAAAGATTTAGGAAGAAACATATCATGTTTTATTTTAAGAGCTGTGACCTTTGTTAAGAAATTAAATAAAATAAAAAATTGTTACGATTATTTTCGAATGGATTTGGATTATTTTCGAATGGTTATGTTGTTGTCCTTAAGTTTAGCAGAATAGTTATGGCACCATGAAGTTTCTTTGAAATGGTTCAACTGTAGAATTTTATTGAATTCACATGACAGCAGAAAGTCAAATTTAGTTTCCCAAAAAAAATGCGTTGAGATTTGAGATTTCAGACACCCTGTATGAAAAATTAATGTTTTAAGCTCCATAAACTTGGTCGTAAAACAGCTAACAGCATTTGTTGCTGGGCAGGGCTGGCCATCATACGGCAAACATAAGTTTACATTGTAAGAAGATACTGACGCTATAAATAAACAACTATTGGGGTCTTCATACTCGGTGAGACTAAAAATAGTTAGAAAATCAGTGTGGAGTGAGACATGAACACGTGTATTTTTATTAATTAGTAATTGTTACAAAAAATCTCTACGAGCTCTTGTGCTAGCTATTACCACCTATTACTGTCAAATTCGCGCTTCAAATTGGCTCTGGTAATGGTACCTACTCGTACATATTTGTGTGTTTTATGCTGCATACACTTTCACCTTGGCACTTACATGTCACGACACATACGCCAAGTGAAATGTAGGGGTTTAGGATAGGTCGATGCTGTGCGGTTATTTCTGCCCCCTACTTGGTGGGCCGAGGTGCGTAAGCACGATCTACTGACTTTTCGGAGCTACGTGCCTTCTAAACAATTCAAGCAAACACCCAGCCAGGGAGTGATGCATAGGTACTGTTCTATACAGTCACTTGTGGCAAATTGGCCAAAAAAGCATGAGATGCGACCACTCTTTCTTGAATGTAACTCTATGACCAGATATTGAGAGCATTGTAAACTTACCCAGGCTTTTACAAAGCAGCATAACAGCGCTGAGTGTGTCTATGGAGAAGTCGATCTTGCAGTCGATGTATCTGAGGTCGGGCAGCTGGATCCGCAGGGGCTTGTGCATGGGTGTGAAGTGGAGCGCGGCGTCGGCGTGGACGTCATCCTGGTCCAGGGTGTGCTTGGGTCTCGACAGCCATTTGTTGCGTGTCGGCCACCAGAGGGCGTGATCCGACCAGTCTTTCTTGAACTCTGTAAACAAATGTTTCAGTTAACTACAAGATAAAAGGGTATAATAACGGTGGTGTTTATTTTATTTAACTCAACAAATATCATGGACCTCCATGCTAACTCATCGTTTTGGAATACAAACAAAAGTAAAAAAACAAATAAGATAATTCAACAACAGCGTGCCCTTTGCATACAATAGTTTTGTGACTAGTTTAAAATCATAATGCGTTTAGTATTTAGTTATCATCCCTACGTTTACCAACAGCAAGATAGCTATGGTATTATTTATATCGCAAACAGTAGAATGGTACCAAAATAACTTTTGAATACAAAGTGGTCATTATGACTTGGAACAAGCTTATCAATTATACAGCTTATCAGCTTTAATGAGATTCTCCGCATATTTTGAGGAAAAACCTGTACGAAATTGTGTTTCTTAATATTTTGCGCTTTCAATAAAGATTCAAATCTCTGTTGTTAAATACGCGGACTTTGCCCCGGGCTATTTAGAGTTAAGGCAAGTTGAACAAAAAATCTTATCATCCGGTCTGAGCAACGTTACGGGTTGCAGACGGCACGAGAAAAAAGTCTAGAAAGCGATCAGTAGCCTCGTGACGTCATCGCTGGCATTGCACGCGACTTGGCGCGTTAGATGAGCCTTCAAGTCTGTAAAACATGACCTTCCCGGCTTTGTTTAAAGGGTCTGAACGCGAACTCAGTGGTCCAAGTTACGCTGGACATCTTAGATCGTGAGCGTTCACTTTGCTTCCGTCGACGCATGACTCACACTGAAGCAGTTAAGAGACATCATAAGACGCAGAAATTGAAAATCTAATTACACAATTAAACGATGATTCACGACCATACGTGTATTCCGCATATCTATGACGTCACTTAGAGCTATGCTACTGTAATCGAATTCTAGGCTAAATTTTTCTTGG
>DWLO01003131.1:0-11398 GCA_018245335.1 Dalla quadristriga | reverse complement strand
TCCTATTCGAGGTTTGTCACAGATGTTATGGGCGGCAGTGGATGGGTGGAGCTGCATGCTCGTTTGCTATCTTATTACCATAAAAAAAAAAAAAAAAAAGAATGCGTCGCTGGCCCTGAAGAAGAGCTCTTTTTGCGCATTTTTGAAGAACCCCAAGTCATAGGCCACTGAAAAAACCTCAGACGGAAGCTCATCCCACAGCTTACACGTGCACGGAAAAAACGACCTAAGCGGGTGGTATTGATGCATTGAATCGTATAAGTGCTAAGCTATCTCGGGCGCTTGGTATGTACCGGTCGGCAGGAAGTCGTCTCGTTAAATCTTAATGGCAAAGTAAAATTCTTGTTTCAACCAATGATTTTCTAATTAAGCCACGGAAGAAAAATTTATTAGCTTCTCTTTAACTTTGTCGTTTTGCATTCCATTTTTTTGGACAGAGTAGGTACGCAGCTTTTTGACCAAATTTATAATTACAGTTAGTTATAAATTTCCTTTTCATTCAAGTAAAAACAAACTCTTATCTTTTTAATTATTCAAGTAAAGTTTATATTAAGATTAGGCACAAAACACATGTTTTACTTATTATGTCTTTCCGTTGTATTATAAATAAAATTGAATTGGAATATGCTATTTATATGACACCTAAACATAATCAACCATTTATACATTTTTGTATGTCTGTCTGTCTGCGATTTTTTATTAAAAACCGCTGAACGGTTTTTATGAAATTTTCAGAGATTGTAGAGGGTACCCTAACTGACGGCATAAGCTATGCTTTATTTCAATATCACAAACGGTTTTTTAAATATCCCCACTATTGAAAATGTTGATTTCTACGTTCTACATTTTTTTGGATAGGTAAAAACGTGCCAAATTAAAGGTATATTATGTGAAAAGAAAGATTTAAAATAATACCAAAATTGTTATAAAAAAATTACAATTGTTGTATTATTTTAAACTCTATACATCAACAATTAAAATTGGTTTATTTTTAAAACATTAAAATTTGTTTGTAAATTTATAATAATACTATCTGCATGTATATAAAATATTAGTTTAACTATTATTACTGTTTATTTATGCTTTAATAAAAACCGGATGTTTAACACCCATTGTTACTTAGTAGTATTCAAATTTATAGTAGCTCTTGAGGATAAAGTTCCTTTGAAAAAACCGTACCGTACTAGATACTTATTCCTGCGCAGTGCCGGCTAATTTGTTCTTTTCGTTAAGATAAGCAAGTGGGATTGTTTCGTTGTTTCGCGGTATCGTTGCGATTGCGGGCCGTAAATCACCCGCCCCTTCTGATAACGAAGCAGAGCCCACTCTTAAATCAAACTTATTTTCATATAGCGGGATATTGAGCGATGTTACGTAAGATGCGATATGTTTCTTTTGTTTGTTTAATTAAATGAAATAAAATGAATGTGCTTGTGTACTATTTATTAGATTTTAAATTGCATTGAATAATTAATAGCACTTTCAGAGGGAGCATGACTTCAGAGGGGCGTCAACTCCCGGAGGCTTATGTCCAGCAGTTGACCCAAAGTGTAAGGTATGGATGAGTAAGGATGGATTCTCTCTTTCACAAAATTTCGTGGGTGAAACTTTAACGTATCAAATGGCAGTAACTCAGAAACAATAGAAGAACCAATTTATTTCGTTTGCCCTCAAGAGGGGGGACTCGCTTTGGAGATAAGCATTAGACTGTGAAATGTTTTTTAGTCATAAGTACTATACAGTCAACATGCATAAGGTAAGAGCAAGGTACACGTGCACCTAGGTACAAATATACGTATTATACTTACTTAAGATTTTTGTTGTGTACATGAAATAAATAAATAAAAATAAAATGAATAAGCAGACTGCCGAAAGAACCTAAAAATATCCACTATATTTAGCTGTCTCTATTCTTATCTTTTAGTAACCGCTTGTCTAATTTAACCGTTACTCGCCCGCCTTAAGCGCATAAGATACTCGTGAGATAAATCGATGAACGAACACGGCAAGATTCTAGATAAATCTTTTAAACCTCCGTCCGTCGCGTTAAGCTGTCAATTTCACTGTTAACGCCGGTCAAAGGAACGGAAACTTAGAACTACAGACCCAAACGAGGAACAGTCTGGAACACGATCTTGTTTCAGTTTAAACTTTGTCTGCGAGTAACTGGTTTGAATTTGAACTATGTGAATGTATATAATGGATTTGAATTTTACGTGGTGGTGGTCAGAATTGTTTCCTTAAATTGGTCTTGCTCTACCTTACTAATATTATAAAAGTGAAAATTTGAATGTTTGATACGCCTTCACGGCTAATCTATTCAATCGATCTTCATAAAATTTCATAGAGATAGTATGAGTCACGGAGAAGGTCATAGGAAAATTTTATACCCGAATATTTGAACAGATCCCGAGGGAATAACAACGGCCTAAATTTAACGCGGACGAAGTCGCGGGCAACAGCTAGTATATTATACAAATAAAAAATATGTTTTTTTTGTTTGTTGATACGGTATGCATTCCTAAGCCATTCATCCGATAACGATAACTGTTTGGATAGATCGTCCGCGAAGTTTACTGAGTTGGTAAAAAAAAAGTTAACCTACCTTAGAAAGCGCAGGACAACACGTGTAATGTAATATAATGTAAAAAGTTGTAATATAAATGATATACATATAGATAATAGGACTAACAGAGACTACAGACTACTGGAACAGTTCTACTTCCCACACCCTATTCCTAACGAATACTAACAAGCTTATATTCTTATTAGCACCTAATACTAACATTTTTGAAAATTTTATACCTACAATGGGGTTTATTTGGTAGGGAAAAAACAATTTTTACGCTGGCTAGACTCGTATCAATCTCAGCAACATCAGCAGGCCTAAAATCACCTCTTTAATACAAGATTTAGAGCCTACTTTCCGTAAGGTTTGCAATACTTAACCCGCGTCAATCACCACGTCGATAACGCAGTTTGTGTTATCAAAATTCATTTAAACCCGCAGATGCTCGTCTGCTTGTTTCAAATCATAGCAAAACGTGAACTCTATTAAAACGTAGTAAGGTCGAAAATTGTGTTAAAACGTCACAGTAAAGTTTTATAGCTCGAAATCCGCATGTCTTCATCCATCACCCCAACACCCGTCCGCAGTCAGTCTTTATGTGAAAACACTCTTAAGTTCAAGCGATACGTCGGAAACTTCCTATGTTTATAAACCCGTACAAAAAGTTTTGCAAGTACAGTAACTTTGATAAATTATAGGTATGGTATAAATATTTTAATTTTTAGGGCACACGTCAGTGTCTCAACTTTTTTCAGCTAACAGCTTATTTATATTTATTTCTCGTTCGCCTTTATTTCTCTTTCACCCATCGTTCAGCTCTTGAAGGTCGAATGCTGGCCTTGCCATTCCAATTCTTGTGTTTAAGCTTGTGATACCTGACATTAAGATTATATAGTGAATGCTAGCTCGCAAGGGTGATTTTTGTAGCAGACACAAAAAAGTTCTGTCGATGTCGCCTCACACCATCAAAAAAGTAGCATGGTTGTCGCGTCACAACGTGCACTCACTTCCATACACCTACGGACTAGTTAAGTCAACTGCAAGGATTAATGAACAAAACAATTTTATTGCAAAGATTAATGTCACCCGTGCTGTATAACTACATACCGCTTAACACATTATTTCTTAACACAGCGATAAATGGAAGAAGCAGTCTAAAATATGTAGCAAAACTATTTAGCGGCACGTACGTGCATAAAGTTCCTGCTTTGTATCTACCGCTACTTCACAAGCAAAGTTGGAAAACAGCAAACGTGCAGCGATATCTGCTTTTATCAACCCAGTAGCGGCCGGAAGTAGTTTCCTTGTTCGAATCTACTTTATTTTCTTGGCAAATCGTGGAAGCGATCATGTGGCAAAACACTCTTATGGATTTCGCCCGAGGGAACTCTGACTTGAAGAGTTGGTTCGTACCTACAGTTCTACGCCTCTGTATGTGAGAGCGAAACGATGTTGCCGACCTAAGATGCGGATGTAAACGCTATAGCCGAAAGGCATAGCGTTCTGTATTATAGCTAATTGTTTGAAATTGTTAAGCAAGTTCGATCCTTAACTCTCCAAGTTCTAGTACAAAATGTGAATTCTCAGGAGACATGGTTTTGACTAACAAAACACATAACACTTCGACGCAATTATCTTTTTACCGTCTGAACAAACAGATTAGGGTGACATTTCTTTGACTTATTGATCTAGCTACAAACTGATTTAGTGCGCAAAATACCACCAGATTTGTCCCTACTCTATTAGTACTACTATTATTTTCCTGTCTAAAACGCAATAATTCTACTTCTAATTAGTTCTAAAACACGGCATTTTCCACTTAACTCGCCCGCTGACGCTCTTGATTCCGTGAACTTTGTTGGTTTGAAAAGTGACAGTCGCGAATACCAAATTTAAATCTGGCACTAAAACGTTATGGAAATGGCATATTTTTAAAGATCTTTCCAGAATTGGGAGCGGTTCGTAAGTAAGAACGCTCGCTCTGCAATATGTGGGTGAGGAACTTAACGATGTCAGCATTAAAGATAATAAGAAAAAGTTAAATTATGTCGATGAGTCTTAGACCGACGACCGCCTCGCCACGCTCCGTGGTTATAAAAGTTGAATTTATGACTCGAATAATTTCACTCTCTTCCCTAATTCCGCTACTTTTCCGCTCCTTGTGTCCAGGTGCATAATATGAAGAGAACTTTTTAAAATGGAATAGGTGGGGTTAGCTGTAACTGGACGTTCCGCGTACTTACTTCCCGTTTTATTGGCCTATTTCGTTTTGATTTGTCGAAGGGGAAAACTTTGATTCTTTTTGGCTTATCTCTGGAATATTACATTTTTGCAATGTTTGTCGAGAGCGACACAAACGATTTTCTAGAATTACGAAATGGACTATTCCCCGAAATTGGAACCACGCGTAATGTTTTTGGGAATAATTATTTCATTCTTTTAAGCCTAAGTTCAGGAAATCTTTTAATGATTATATCTATGCTTTGGCTAAATATTTGTCACTAGAAATTACATTTTCTTATAGCCACACTGTGTAGGTTATTACAATAATATTTGGCTCTATTATATAATATTTAATATAAAAAAAATTCTTCCTGTTCTTTTTGATGGTATGATAATGATGATGGTATGATATTTTTCAAGGAAATTGGCTTTTGAACAATACTTAAACTAAATTATACTATCTACATCTATTTGCAAAACACTCATAACGGTCCAATGACCTATACGCGGGCTGATCTGGTGTGACCTCCACTTTGTCACTGTCCGGCCCTTCCGCGCAACCTATCCCGGATTAACGAACTTGTTCGAATTTAAGGCTTCGGCGGAAATGTGGTTGCCGCCCCGAGCCACCGCTCAATCCTCGGCTACTTAGCCCAACTTTCCAATATAAATAGACAGTTACTCGCCATGTAACAATTTGTTTTTTGACCGGTCATGAATCTGAATTAATTTCCTTTGACCTGCTTTCGGAAAATTTATGAGTGCCCCTTAGCTTGACCTTTTCATTACTCGTTTATTTATTTTAATTCTGTCTAACCCTATATCTAATCACTTATATTGCACCTTAAAGTTTAGGTGGTAGAGCCTGTATACGGTTAGCCCGGGGAAGTTCTACCGCCACACCCATTTCTGCCGAGTAATTATTGTGTTTTTAAACAACTGTTTTCCGGTGTGGTTGCCGGCTACACTTATACAAGAGGGGACGACCTCAGTCCTCAAAGGTAGCAACGCATCTGTGGCCAGTTTCGAACAGGACTATCACTAACACCGACTAACAGGACTAACAGTCATTTACAGTCCTCACTCCCATAGTCTTTATATTAACGAATACTTACTTACGAGTCGCGGCTCTATACTAAAAATTTTAGCATCGTAAGATAAAACTGCGTAACTATTACACAGTTTATATTTTACCATCTGTAAGAAATAATTTAATTGTCACTAGCAGCTAGTAAAAAACAGCTCCCCGAATCTTCACACGCGTGTACTTAAATTGCTTATTACCAATTTTTTAAAGGCAGCACCGAGGGTATAATAGTAAGTACTACGTACTCATGCTGAATACGAGATTAAAATTAGTCCAAATAATCTCCAGTCCTCGCAGTTCACAATAATAATGGTGTCTTTGTGTATTGGTCCTAGGTACTCCTTCGCAAGCTTTCATATCACCGGGAGCAATTTATTATACAACAATAAAATTACTGTAAACAATTGATTGGTTTTCTTTTAAAAAGTGGTCTTGGTAGTTTAAATCCGAGCATGTTCATTAACCCGAGATTAGTTGCGTCGAAGGACCGGACAGTGACGAAGTGGGGCCACGCGGGATTAACTTACCAGAGTGATTGTGGGTCATTGTACCACAAACAAGAACACTTTATTAAAATTTGCCCTTATTTTTTATGCAGTAGATACTATGTGTGGTTTGCTGGGGCAGGACCTTTGCCAGGCGTCTTTTGCCGTGAAGCGTTTATGATTTTGCAAGCAATTTGTGTTTCGGTCAGAAAGGTGAGGTTTCATAGAAATATGGGGAACGGCTGTTGCAACAAACTTAAACTTGTAACAAAGAACTCAAAATCAAATCACAGTATTGTTTAATTACGTTACTCCTACTATTGGCTGGATCCTCTGGATTTAGAGGGCGTACGACCGGGTGGAGTGGCGCCGATTAATGGAAAATGAATGGTTGACCTCAACAGATTGGTGTATGGATGGGACGAATTCCTACTATATACTATAATTATATATTTTATAAAAAATAAAATGTAATTCCATATAGTAATGTATAAATATATTAAATTATTATAAGTAAAGTGACCACTAAATCCATTCAATCTAATTTTAAATTATTTAAGAAGCCCAGTACGCATAACTTAAGAAATGAAAACAAGACTGAACTACCTACTTAAGCTGAGAACTACGAAAAGAAAACAATACTGCTGTACAAAAATCTACCTAACCATTAAAAACTGATAATTTCAATATGTATAAAAATAATCTAAAAAAAGTTATTGACAATAATTAGTGCACGTATTTTAATAACAATAATTAATTGCTCCGGAGGCAGAAACTCAACCGTCAACACCGGATGTATTGAATTTCTGATGCAACACCAAAACTTTGCGATGCGGCGCCAAAGCTGCTAAGTTTTTGATAAAATTATTTTATTCTGTAACTCTTGTTAAACTCTTAATTACTTTCGCTGGTATTCCGCAAACATCCATCTCGTTAGAGACGTAGGCTTCATTATTTACCCGTGCTCACACGTTGCCTCTCTCGGCAAATATTTACCTCTTAACGAGAAACCTGACTTCACCCGCGGGTACTGTAATAAACTTTTCTATTGTACGCTGCGGTTTGTGTACGTTCTGCTGGATAATCGCTACATTGTCTAAGCTTTCATTGGTTTTAATTAACGTATGTAATACATGTACGAAACCGCTGCGCAGAACAAACATTCCAAACAATGTTCTCGAATCGATTTTCAGTTGCTTCAGTACTATAATTTTACTGTAACTGTCTCAATTAAATACATTTTAAGTGCCATTCTGAATGTTGATAATACAAATAGTTATTTTGTATTTGAATATCTATTGTGACACACACCCATGTACACAATGACATGGTATTTTAACAATATATATTTTTTGTATTTTACTGAGCCCTGGGAAGATCCTATCTAGATTCAAAAGAGTGTGTGTTTACTATCTAAGGTGCTTATTTAACTCCATCCATCCATCCATCAACTTTTAGACGTTCACATCCTCTCTTAGCTGACGTCACTCTAACTGGACTTGTGATGTCTGAATACAGCGGTTTCTCGCCGTCTTCTACGGGCCGTTAGTCCACCTGGACGGGAGGCGCCCGGTATTCCCAAGTCTCCATCTCCATTCGAGTACCTTTCTTCCTTATCTTTTATAGGTGTTTCGGTCGACAAAGCGTGCCCTTAGCCATTTCAGCTTTTTAAATCTGCAAGCTATCGGTAACTTTTGTTCATTTATGGATCCAGAATTCAGTCGCGTAGCGAAATACTGAGCATTCATTTAAGGAATTGGTTAAAATTTAAACTGCTCTATACTTACCGAAACCAATCGTAAATTATAATCTTTAGAAGTCATTAAGCTGCACCACGTCGGACGGCAGAGATCACGGTAGACAACGATCACGTAGGTATAAAAAAAACAGTACCATTAAAGCAAGAGATAAAACATGCCATTGTCACGTAACATTTTGTATTTTGATTCTGCATATTGAAGCACCGCTGTAGCGATAGAACGAGCTTTGCGCAGCCATCGAGAATTATTTTTCCCTTTATTTGACTCATAAAAAGTTGCAATACACAGTCCCTGCTGTTTGTTCCACGTGCCATTCATCTGAAATAATTATTTCCATCGTCATTATGAGTCTGAAAGCGCAGTTCCGCGTACCAGCTGTCGACCACCTGACGCTTTCAACTTTCCTTTTCAGTAAATACGCCGAATTCTGCTTTATATCAGAGTTGTATCACGCGACTTATGGTATGTTAGTAATATGTTTACAATCAAAGGAAATTAATAAGAAACGAGAAATATTGACCACAACCTCAGAGGGCCATGCCAATTCGTATACTCATATACAAACCCACTATCTTATCGGATATATATCGGAATGGATCCATAACCATACACGGGATGGGACAAGGACTTGTAGGGAGCTGGATTGTACGAATTGAGTATTTTTAAGTAGTATCCAGTATCCAGATTAGATATAATTCAGTCACATAAAACGTTCACTCTACTAAACAAATTATTTTTCTTGTCAAATAAGTAGATACCTACCCATGAATAATTTTCAGTATTCTGTAATTTGTCACGTATCTAACAAAAATCACGTTCAATTTTATGAAGTCTTATTCAGAATCGTATCTGCTTAACATTAAAAACTGTTTGAATAATTTATAAAATTGCTTTACCAGTACGCCATTTATTTTTTGACTCCTTTGCCCTTGAAATAAATATATTTTATGTATAAATAAATTCCCTATTTCCAGGGAATTGGGAAGATAAATTCCAGTAGAGTTACGAGAATAATCATTCGATTTAAGGCTGCAGTAGTAGGGGTTGTTCTCTGGGTATGAGCGATGACCTTTAATGTCGGACGTTGACAAAGCGCCCGGCGGTTCCCATGAAAACGTTCAAATACATCATCGCTCCTGACAGCACGGTTCTGCGAACTACGAATTGCCATATTTTATTTCTGCTACGATTCCCTGATATTTGATTAATGATTCGAATTGAAGAAACGTAGCAGTCCAGCAGACGCAGCGCTTCAGAACAGTTTATACGACGTCCGCAATTCGTAGGTTACGTTCATAAAGAGACATTGCGATAGTTTAGAGGAAAGCGCTGCGCAATACGGATTTTCGCTTGAAAATATAAACAATGAGGTGTTTTATTTAGCAAGCAACGCGAGCCATCGCTCAAAGCGTTCGCGTGTGTTTGCCGACAAAAGAAATGATTTCCCTCTAAGTATTGTTAGATGCAAAAATACACGCCTAGCTGTGACGTTGAGTGATGCGTTCCAACTCGTCTCGCATTGTCTGGCCTCTGAAAGAGATTGCACAATATGAAATACTTCAGTTTAACCGCAAGTACCTCATTGAATACTGACGCTGCCTGCCACTACTGCCGAACTGAAATATTCATACCGATCTCAGCATACATCGAATCCATTTTAGCGAAAAGAGCATTAATCCGTAGCGTAGCTTCTTTTCTGCCATTTTCTTATAACTCAAGGTTGTGATTTAAATACAGTGGTGAAATTTGGTACACATCAAAGAATTTTCTTAATATTGTTTGATACACACGTAAATTTATTTTTTTACTTAACATTTTAAAACAAGCAAGTTGTATAAAATAACTAGTTTCTCTACTGGGGTGCCATTCAAACAACTAATCATCATCGGTTGTCGGTCCTTCAGACAATGTGGTTTGCACATTTCCACTTCACTTCCCACTTTGCTATGTTCATTACCTATGTATGTCTACGGAAATTATCAATTTGGCTAGCGCTCTAAGCAGTTTTGGAATTATCCTACTGAGAAATAGTTTGACTCATACGATATTTCATTGATCATATGAAATACACTTTATATGACAAACGGAGAACACGAATTACCATGTAAGCAATATTGCATTTCATCATCAATAAATTTCTATTATTGATCGATTTTAAGCTCCACTAGACAATTTACAGTTAATAGATCAAAGCTAGTATAGTAAGAACTTGTTACAGCGTTATTATAATAACAAAACACTTCTCTAACTAGTCCCGCTTCAAACATTCAAATTAAAACGACTCACCACCAGTCCCTTTGAGTCGAAACAACGCGGGAATGCAGCGGAATACGTGCTCGAGTAGTTTTTGCTCGGGCTGTTTGCACGACCGATAGAGCAATCTTTGAATAGAGTTGTTGCGTTTGCTATGCTGTGATGACGTGCTTTAAGTTTTTACGCGGAATAAAGGCGCGTTTAGAAAATATTTAGATGGTATAAAGACCGTATGGTGAAATCCGTAGACGAACAAAAGTTACTGACATAGCTCGCAGAGTTAGCAAGCTGAAATGGCACTGGGCAGGCCACGCCGTTCGAAGAACTGATAACTGATGGAGAAGAAAGGTCTTCGAATGGAGACCACCACTTGGAAAAAGGAACACGGGTGTTTAAATGTGTGTATCTACTCATATGTCGATACATATATATGTCACGCGCCTAAACGGCGGGATAGATTTTAATAAATGAGGTGTCGTTAGATCTATCGTGATATGAAAATGACATAGTATAATGTTTTATATCTTTATAAGTAATATCGCTACGAGAAAATTGAGTATGGCCGCCGTCAGCAGAATTTTTCCCCCCCAGCATTGGCTATTCCTTCGCCGCGTTGTGTAGCCTAAACGATTTTAAGATACTTAATAACTATGATGTGTCGATGTAAGTTTTCTCTAATAGCAGGATATACTATAATTTACGCGATACATATATTTATTTTAAAATATTAATGGTAAGCTTTACGGCAGTAGCGGTCCGCGAAGCGCCCAAACCCTTGACCAACAATAATCTTCCATGATTAATTTAATGAATTAAACTTAATTATGGGTAACGTAGGTACTACACGGTCACATAATAATATATCTGCACCTCTCCGGAATGCAATACCTGTCCCGCTTCCCCACGCTTGACCTGTAGCGTCTGTACGATTCTATTGACTGTAGCATCCGCTGCCGCCCATGACATCTGTGACAGACCTCGAATAGGACCGTAAAAGGAACTGGAGGTGTTAGTCCAGTTA
>DWLO01003130.1:0-11400 GCA_018245335.1 Dalla quadristriga | reverse complement strand
ACTCCGTCAACAGGATTGTTCACATTCCGTCGATACATATCGACGGCAAAAATCACCTTACACTCGAATGCATCGTTGTAATTCGAATTAGCGAAACTGGGGCCCTACTATGAAAATCGAAACGAACGCTGCTTTCGGACGGATTGCAAGTTTAGGGCAAGGAGACACGTTTTAAAATATTATAAAAGTAAATAATGTTTCTATTTACAAAATTCTTCTGTCTGTAAACTGCATACGTGTTCTACCATCTACGGTATTTTGGTTCTAGTCCAAGAGCCAGTTGTTGATGCATTTTACAGACAGAAGAATTTTGTAAATAGAAACCTTATTTACTTTTATAATATTTTAAAACGTGTGGCCTGGCCCTATACGTGCAATCGTCCAACGCAGCGTTCGTTTCGATTTTCATAGTAGGGCCCCTGTTATTCCACACTAATGATTCGTAGCAATAGAAAGAAAACTGCAATGAATCGCACCAATTCCTTACCTAATTTCAGCAGATGTAGACATTGTTACATGTAGTTACTTTGTTTGTGTGAGTTCATAAGCAAACTGTTACTTAAACACGACTTTACGTTAAATAATGCCTTGTTATCTTACATACTGTGAAAACAATATGACCAACCAACCATAAGACTAGAACTTTTACTCTTTTCAGCTACTCTAATTCTCATTTCATACTATTTAATTATTATCACGGCACATTGACAGGTAAAAACATCTGTGGATCGCCCAATTTGGGCTCAAAACGAATGTTCACTTTTGTATCACTATCACCAACTTCAAGGAAGCTATTCCAGTCCAACATCCAATAGAATCCATTTTTCCTTGGCGGAGGCAGTTCCGAATCTCCTGGCATTTCAGGGGCTGGGCCTCCGAAAGATTCTTCAAGGTCTGTTATAGATGCTCCTGAATCCGCTTCTGCATTTGAATCTGGCACTGGTGGAGAATTAGTAATAGGGTCTTCAGATTTCATGATTTCAGTGGTTTCGTCCTTTGCACTAGTTGCACTAGCTTCAGTGGTTGGAGTATCGTCTGAAACATTAGCCTGTCTTTTACTTTGATCAATTTCCAACGTAGCTTTTTCTTCTTCTACTGGACTTGGGCCTTTACGTAAAGGTATTACCTTTATCGAATCATAATCTATTGGCTCATAACTGAATGTAGGAGGATTGACAGATTTGGTTTTTCTAGGTTTTGGCAAATCATATGGAAGTACACTTTCATCAACTTCTGAAGACGATGTATCCAGTTCAAACGGAATCTGAGGGCGTAATGGTTCGTACAAGAAATTATTTTGGGGTAGTGCCTGATTGTTACTGACTTTTATTTCTGTGTTTGGTGATATTAAGTCATAAGAAAGTAATATATTTTCGGGCAACTGTACTGTTCCATCAATGATCTGTGCTGGTGGTAAAGGCTTGAAGCCTTCTAGAGGCAGAAAGAAGTGATCTTTGCCCGGATTGCCTTTCAGTCCATGTGCATCCAGAAAGGCCTGTAATTCTGATGGCAGATCTAATTGTTGTTTTCTAGCCAGCTCTGCGTTCTTTTCTAAAGTTTTAAGAATCTCGTTATTAGATTTCAGTGTTTTTACAGGTTTTGGTGTTACTTTAGATATTGGTACAACTTCAACGCGAGGTGGCTTTGTATATAATTCTTGTAGGGACGAACCATCACGAGGTGTATATGGTAAAACAACCATTACAGTTGGTTCGTTTGATTTTGTTGTAGCTTCGAAGGTTTGAGGTTGAGCTGAGGTATCTTTTGCAATCAACAAATCAATGTCATGCAAATCTGATTGTTGAGTTATTGGATTAATTTCGTTTTCTGCATTATTGTATGCTGTCGTAGTAATGGTAGCTTTGGTAGTAGTTTGTTCTTTTGACTGTATTTTCGTTGCGAAATTTTTAGCGTCTTCAGCTCTAATGTCGTTAAGTAGTTGAAGTATTTCTTCTCTTGTAAGTCTAGGCAGGTACGTATTGGCTTTAAGAATGCTCTGCACTTGTTGAACTGTTCGTTCGACGTCCACGGCTGCATTAGCAACCGTAATCAATGTTGCTACAACACAGCAGCAAAGCATCTTCATGGTCTGAAAAAAGAGAAAATAAAATTAAATTGCAATTCAAAAATTCAACATAGATTTCAAATTTCAAGTACACGAACAACGCCGTTTGGAATTTTTAAAATGACTCCAAAGGCTTTGTTGGAATACTGGTTTTGTTTTCTGATAACCTCTCAATAACTATTAAAACATCCGTGATTATGTTTTAGGCTTCTTACGAGTATGTAACTGAGTAAGTAAGTAAAGTCAGTCTTTGTGTCTTTATTTTTTGGTGTTATAGTGTTGTTGGTGTTATTGTATTGTATTGTATTGATTGTCTTTTTATTTGTTTGCCTCAAAAAATTACTTTCGGTAGCAGAATTTATATATTGCCTTGATTTTCATCCACATGGGTTTCGATTTGAGCCGAGTATCTATTTTTATCGCCTCAATCTTAGGTGGTTGAAGGAACGTAGTCAAATATCTAAAGTGTAATTAAACACGTATTAGTGCGCGCAGTCCATTGATCATCATAAATTAAACTATATTTTCATGTCCCAAATTACGGATTATTTATACAGAGATAATTCGATTATAGGAGGGATCCTTCTCATCGAATCCTGAGAGAGTAGTACCATTAATAAAAGATAATCCCTCCGACAAAACCAAGTTCGTTGCTGTCTACGCTAGCTCTACAAAATCGCGGGAAGTCGCGAACATCACAACGCGAACTCGACCCGCAGAGACAGCGGTAAAAATCAAACTTATAAAAGCAAATTGCATGCAACGTTTGTTACGTACCATCTAAATATTTCACTAAAATATCGCGTGTGGACTTATTAGACACTGGCGAAATAGGCGCGTGGAAAACATCAAGATTTTTAAGCGGTGTATACAAATGAATTTACCACAGCTGCATGAAGTATAATTCAAAGAAAGTAAAATGTCAACACGGCAGACGGAATATTGAAGACCGATAACGGTGACAGAAGCGTACGCTTCACTGTAATTTCCTAAAGTCCACAATAAAAAGTTAAAGTCAATTTTCCTCTACAAAACAGTAAAAAGTACTTAATTAACTACAAATAACTTAATACTTAATGATATACTTATATATTTAATGAACCAACCATAAAGGGAAATCACAATAGACGTGAAAAGGCTTTACAAAAGGTTTAATAAAATGTTATGTAAGAGTCGCGTGAATCTAAAGCCACTTTTATGTACAGACAAGAGCAAAATGGCTGTAACAGTATAATCAACAGTCACAATTGGCAAGGTAAGAACAATAGGCTCATAATCTCAATACAATGATTTCGTAACTTCAGTAAGCGTATTTCATATCTCTCAAACAATGCTTACGTACACGTTTCCCACCTTTGCTTGTCAATACAAAATTCCGTATTCACATTATCTACGAGTATAATAATATGTAGATTTTATGCGACTGAATCAAAGTTAAGTTTACTAAGGTTACATTATCTATTATGTAGATTATGCTTGGTAATGCGAGTGTCAATTGTAATTGACAATAATAATATTATTGTCAAGCCTCTTCAGCCGCTTCCATGTTTTGATACGTGAACTATTGGTCCCGGTTATTACCGTTAGATGACAGTCGATAGGCTTTGTCGAAAGTCTTTGGGTGGCCTGAAAAACTTCCGATAATCAGGTTGGCTGTTAATCTCTCCATCACTCTAGAATGGTGGGGTGGAGTCTGCTCTCAGCTTTAGTTACGAGGAGAGATCCGTGCCCTGCAGTGGGTTTCCTGTATAGGCGTCAGCTATGACCTGCAGTGGGTCTCCTGTGGTTTATAGCCAAACACAAATTCCTCACGTGAATACATTGGGAAGAAACATCTTTAAGTTAAAAGCATGCAAATCAAAAAGTTACTGCAAGGTCTTTCTCACGCATTTTAAAACGACCTCTGGCGTGCTAGTGGAATTACTTTACCTTGACGAATTATGAACTGTAGTTCAAGTAAACATTGCAAGCCCAAGATATTATGATGGAGGTATATACTCGTAGCAAAATAAGTATTTAATTGATCAAGTTCGATTCGTAGTCGTGGACTTAATATTCCGTTAGATAGAAAATTAGCAAGACTTTGTAAATAGCGATGGATGGATATGTATGTATGGAGTATATTTGTTATTCAATCACGCAGAAACTACTAAACGTATCATTTTGAAATGTTGTGTAGAGATACTTTTGTATATATAATTTTTATAAAGCTGATGATATTTTATCTATCGTTACATAATTAGGTGCTAACAGGGAATTGGTCAGTGATTTTTAGATCAGTGACGAATTGCACGTTATCCGGTATATTTTGCGGTGATTCCGCAAAATGAAATTCAAAGTTTTGATTTGATTTGATTTATTGAATTAAAGTATGTAATGCGTGAAATGTAGAGATATGAGAACAATCAAGTATCAATTAAAACTTGCCGACACTCAACACAACATTTTATTACAAACAGTTTTATTTGATTCCATTACTTTTAAAAGCAAGTTTTTACGTAATACCGACGCTTGACCTTAAAAAGGTAAAAAACTGAAAGTTGCAACACCGCTATAATTTATGCGTCTCAGTTGCTTACGACAAAGTCTAGCTACGTGGCGGGCACAACCCTCTTTGACATTTACGACAGTGCCAGAATCTGTACGCGTGCCAGTCTTGGGGAGAAACCGATGACAATAGTAGATAGATAAAAAGTGATAATAAAAACTAGTAATTGCGCGTATGTTCCTCTCTATTGTTTTATTTTTGAAAATAAGTCACTGCTTAACAGAACTGCCCGGCTCCCTGGAATGCTCTGAAAATCAGCCCTACTGGGTAATTCCTGGGGCAGTAGCAAATACAAGCCGCTGAGTACATACCCTTTTGCCACAGGCACTACATAATAAGTCTTACTGTCATTTTAAAACTCCATAGTTCTCCGTGATTGATCGGTGATCCATCCGCTCCATTGTCATGTGACGATCGATGTATCTCCTTAACCACATTGCTCCTTTTATCAAACAGCATACGTACAGCATACACTGTGACAAAATGTCAAACGTATATAACTGACAAACGTACAGATTCTGGCACTCACATTACCGTGGATATGAATTGTCTCTTTAAATTCATTCTTATTCATCTTTGTTGGGTTTATATGCATATGATTATGAATTTATACAAATTAATCAATGAATTTTGCCGTCAATACAATACAATACAATTGTCACCATTCCCCCATTTCCCGCGTATCAGAGAGTACGAGGGGAATATAACAGAGACCAAGCAGCGTCCTCTGTGCAGCAACTACCATCTACAGCGATCACCAACCAGCTTGCCCCACGTGGTGATTATGGACAGATCCTCCTATTAATGAGAGAGGCCTTTAGTTCAGCAGTTGACTATGATCATGATGATGAGCAGTTGATGATGATGAATCAATTAATATTTTTATACATAGTGTATTGTGTAACATCACACTGCACTACGCATGATAAGGCTAGCCAAACACACACAATATTTATAATTTTCACATTGCTAACGGCGCCAGCCGATAAGTTAAATACTTTTTTTTAAATCGTCTGTTAAATTTGTCTGGCGCAAACAATAGCCGAAAAGGAATTTTTAATGGTTTTACAAACAAATCCGTGGCTTCGTTCATTGATTGTTCGGAGTTTTGAGTCAATATTTGGTTATGACCAACTTTGCATTTGAACCGCAAAGTTGACCCAAGTTATATGGTATTTAATTTCATTGGCTACTACGGTCTACTGCAAAGCGTGAGTCTTCCAAGGCCTGTGATACATGGCGGCTTTGTGTTTGCCTTTACGCGAAGATCGAGGCAGATAGAGAAATGGAATCTTAGATTATATATAACAGAGTAGCAGGGGCGTGAATTCCATACATGCAAATAAGCACTGCCTACCCCACAGAATTAGCCAGAATTACCCCCAATAAATATAACTATGTCGTTTTTCTTTAATATTTTTCAACGATTTAATAGTTATTACCAATACAGTGTAGCTATCAAGACGGTCAACGCGTGTCGAAGAATTTCAGGTAAGATTTTTTATTTCCAGTATTTTACTTTTCATAGGTACTCAGTGCATAGCCCGTATTTTTAACCTGTGCACGCCACTGCAGGGTAGGTACGTTACCTGCCTATCGGGATTTCATGACCGTTGACTCGCGTCACAGGTTTCGCTCACGAAGCATGATCTTGTTTGCACGCGATACGACGGCATAGCGGAATTTATACTGAGTACGCCTCAGCGTCCCTCTTGTTGGATATTTAATGTGCTTTATTCAAGATTTGTAATGTTGTGTTTAAGTGTATTTGCATCTGGCCCATTTTTCTATAACGCCATTATGAGCGTACCGTATCTACCAATTTGTTTTGATCTAAGGATAGATTAAAACAATTATTATAGATACGAAAGGTAGGTAAGGTACTTCACAGCAACCTAAAATATTATCGAAGACATACTACATAAGGCTGCCTTATCGCTGTAGATCGATTGCTTCCAGACAACCTTTGGATAGAAGTCCGACTAATAATATACTGTACCTACACTGCAGTAATAGTCAATGAGCATACTTCACCGAGCTGGTATAGTTAAACAGATGAACAGAAAGGCTGACAAAGGCAAAACTTTGAAAATCATGTTTGAGGAAGTAAAAAAAAAATTGTTCCGCCATACGACCAAATCGGGTCTAGTTATACCCAAAGTAAACCTATACTATGAAAAAGTCTTAAAAATACCGTTAATACCTAACCATCATAAAATATCTCCAAGGTAAAGTATCCTAGGAACATACAAGACTATACAATTAAAATTTGTGAGTATTCAGTAATGAATATTAGGAAGCAAATTAACCAATTAGAAAGCTGACGTCGTTCGTAAGTAGTATAATTATCTAATAGCACCAGCTGGTATTCGATAATAACAATGAAAGTTAAATAGTTAGCTCATAGAACCTGTATACAGATCGTTCTAACGGGGACGCCACACTAATTTCAGCCATGAACCAATTAAAAAAAAGAATTGTTTCAGAAAGTGTAACTAAATTTACTAATTAATGTATGTATTAATTGTTAACTAATAAATGTATGTATTAATGTACTTGTAATTGTATAATACCAAAAAGTGCTCGCGACTTCGCCCGCGTGGATACTCGTAATACCGAAAATGGTAAAGCAGTGAAAAGAAGTACAGACGCGAACGGTTTTAACTAAAAAACCGTTAGATATTTAGATAAAACAAAAATTATACAGTAAGAAAGCGTACTCTCTACAATTCCTGAAAATTTCATCAAAATCTGTTCAACGGTTTCGGAGCATGATTGCGACAAAAAAACGCAGACAGACAGACAGACGGGCAGACGGACAGACAGACGGACAGATAGATAGACATACGGACATATATACCGGCAGACGGACAGATAGACAGACAGACGGACAGATATACAGACATACAAACAGACAAACATTCTGACAAAGGTTTATTGTGTATAAGTGCCATATAAATAGCATATTCCATTTAACTGTTGACCTTAATTTTAATATCACAGACAGACACTCCAATTTTATTTATTGGTTATATTGTCAGAGAGAAAAACAGGTATACGGGCTACCTTGTGGTAAGTGACCTATGGACGTGCAACACCAGAGGCATCAGAGGTACTTTGCTGGCCTAGAAGCACACGCTTTACACGCTTCTGGAAGCACCCCATACACAGACACATCCTCGTCGTTTGACGACAAGAACACTACCTGTCCGATAAATCGTTCAAAACCAATCTACGCCTGTCTACGCCGATCAAACTAAAACTGTGCATACGCCTACACGATATTGGTCCGGTCTTCTGCTCGACCTGTCATCGAGTTATCAAGACCAAGTTTAAAGCTAAAGAGCTCTACTTCAAGGCCAGCGACGCATAGCGACTCCTCTGGTATTGCTAACGTCAATAGTCTATGGTGATTACTTTTTGTCTTGTCTGCTTGTTCGTTAGGCTTCAGTTTATTAAAAAAACAAGAGTCAATGTCACAGACGACGCTAAAGAGACAACGAAACGCGAGACATCAGATATTCGGTAGATTTCTGGGACTCCTGAATCCTGAACAGGCGATCGAAATACTTGATTTTACCACCATTTATACGTAACTTATTATCTAAACAGAATATTCGATTCAACTTAAATCTTTTGTTTGATCAAACGAATCGAATTTATTCTCTAGGTCTTCAAACTTGCCAATTCCAAGCCCACAATATTACGGCATAATGTGTATGTTACAAACGGGTGACAAAGTTACGTTACGAATGCGTCACCGTCTGCGTTGGAGTGTTAAGCGATTTAATATTTATGCATACACGACGAATTATTCGGATTTACCCGACACGGATGCTTGACGCAGATAATATCTCCTTGTGTTTTCGGAATTGGGATTTCAAATGTACTCGTAGGTACGGGGTAAGCCTAACTGTGAGTTTGCACTGACGAAATCTTATCATAAAAACTCTGTTTTATATTAATGTGTGTGTATTTGCCTTGTCACACAATTTATTGAAGAGAAGCATGTTTGAAATTTCGTAGCTTATAACATATTACACAACATGTTAACAAAAAATTTCGACTTACAAATATTTTTATTCAAAACTTGCACCATGTATACCAAACTAAATTGAAAGCTCTAAAAACAAAGTTCTAAGCAAGTTGCGAATCGTGCCTAATGTTTTTTGGTGCAAACATACCGTAACTTAATCAAAGTAAGATAAAGTTTTTAATGGAAATACGTAATAGTTAGTTGTTAAGGAGACGTTGTGACTCTTGAGGAATAAGATGGTCGCCTATTGTACGATAATTATTCGGGGTAGGAGGCGGGAATCGTATACAAGTTCTACCTCCTGTAAATGGCTGTAAAAGCAATCGGGCTCCAATCGTGTATCGAATAGTCCAGAATCACACTAAATAAGCCTCGGTGTTAATACTGATAATGGCTTGTTAATTGCTGCAATTAGCAAAATGTTCTCATTAAAGTTATTGTACATAATTTATAAATTTTTATATATTTTTACATAATTGATAAGTATGCATGCAAAAGAATGAATTGGCGCTGGATACTGGATTACATTTTGCCATATAGAGTATTAAGGACCTTCAGTACTTACGATATTTTTATAATTTAAATACCTTTCGGTAAAAGAGTGCCGTGAGTTTTTCCTCCGGCTTTTTTCTCCCGGCCTACCCTATCATTTATCTTAAGTATGTTTTATTTTTATTAAGCCGATGGCTTATATAGGTATTGTCGATCGTGACGAGATCGTGACATATTTAGGTGTTAACAGGTTGGTCAGTGATTTCTAGATCAGTGACGAATTGCATGTTATTTATCAATGTTTCTGTTGCGACGTTTCTCAATGTAATTACCTCGTGGTGAAATATAAAGAAGCTGCTGGAAGAAATTTCTTTGAAAGGTAAGCAGTAGCTTTGTACATTTTTCCTAATTCAAATATATTTGTAATTTTACTGTGTGTACATAAATCATAAATACATAAAAAATATTTGAATTTGGAATTATCAGAATACATTTACCATTTTGAAACTAAGATATTCTGCTAAACCGTAATTATTAAGTTCGCTGCAAACAGATTAAAACCTTATTGACTGTCTTTGGTTCGCTGACTCTTTAAATGTAACGGCGATAAGACAAAGGGATTGTCTTATCCATTTGCATTGTCATCACTTCTTGCCTTATTCCATTCATTTTAGTGATGAACATTTTTTTTAATGTCGAAGAAAAGTTTTAGCAAACAGTTACGTATTCCCAGCTTGACTGAACTCACTAGAGAACTCTTGTGGTTTTGTTTCGCCAAGTACCGCATATCGACTGATTGCACCTTCCAATCATCCACCCAATCATCCTTTGAAGTTCCATTGCCGTATAGGCCGCCCCGAATTGCTGCCACTCCGATGGGTCCTTTGTTCTCTTAGTCCAGCGGTTTCTTACTGTCATTCTTCAGGTCTTTCTTCACCTGGTCGACCATTAATATTCTCCTCCAGTCGAAGGCCTTTCTTGCCCATCGGTTATCAATCCTTCGAACGGCGTAGCCTACCCATTGCCACTTCAGCTTGCTAACTCTACGAGACACATCGTTAACCTTGGTTCGTCTATGGATTTAGTTGCACAATATTTTTTCTGTGAAGCACCAATGCAGCAATATTGCATAAGTGTGGTGGTACCGTCTTTTACCACGCCTAAATTCTCTTTTATCGCTACTTATAAGCAGTAAGACAAGTGATTTAAACACGAATGGTACCCGCCATTGAAAGTGAAAGGTAGACGCAACCTTCTTGCGTGAGAATATTTATCGTTCTACCTCGATGATTTCATTGACACTTGCGCGAAGATGATATTCATTGCTGATTACACACGCAACATCTAAAAAACGTACTAAGACTATAATCATTGGATGCTGAATAATAATTTGTACGTGATTCAACGGCCTTGTGGTTTTTCAGCGTGTGCACACTTAGTAGCAGTAGTCGAATATATCAATGCCTCATAATGCAAATAGCTACGTGTGAAGAACTAAAAGTTATATAATAATTTGTATTTGCCTCACGGTATTCAAGCGAAGGTTGTACAAAATACATGCAAATAAATAATAATAAATTTTGTAGACTTGTTATTTTGATTTGCTTTCAATAACACCTTTGATGTTATATTTATATTTTGTTTATTCTTGTCAATGTTTTGCACCCGATCTCGGTAGCTATAAATAGATTCATAAAAAAAATGAAAAACACAGTAAGAAAATGAGTAGGTACACATACGCTACAATCAAAATATCACCTGAAAACGCGTTTTATTTTCAAGTAGACTTCCTTTCGTATGTTCCTTTTTTCCGTACAAACTTTCATCTCCAATTCCAACTCTATGGATGACGATTTTGGAAAAAAATATCCACGTCCTTTTGCAGAGTTCATGCTATCTTCATACCAAATTTCATATTTGTTCTGTTGTTTGGAACACTGAAACATCTATCCATCCATTCTCAAAAACTTTCACATTTATAATAAACATAACTTCACCACTTATTGGTTTAGTATTCTATGAAAGTAATGTACCAAATCCTTTACTCTATGAGCTGTATTCCATCAAAGCCGCCCATGAAATCTGTGACAAAACTCGAATAGGTCCGTAAAAGGAACTGGAGGTGTTAGTCCAGGAATGTTAGTTGGTCAGTATTCGTTAGTATAAGGACTAAGGGAGAAAAGACTGTTAGCGACTGTAAGTCCTATTAGTCAGTGTTAGTAATAGTCCTATTCGAAGCTGGTCACAGATGCGTTGCTA
>DWLO01003129.1:0-11401 GCA_018245335.1 Dalla quadristriga | reverse complement strand
CAATTTGAAATCATAGATGACGTTAACAGAAGCCTGTGAGTATGCGTAACTCTGTTCGAGCCTATGTCTTATTAGGTATGTATATCACTAAGCGTGCGATATACAGACCTAATTAGACATGGGCTCGAATTGAGTAACGCAGACTCACAGGCTTCTGTTAACTTACAACGAAATTTGCTTTCTTTATTGACACAGCGTTAAATGGGTCTCTTTCATTGTTATGTTTTTGCACCGGACAAAATTGCAGAATAATTAACCAAAAAAATCCCCAAAAATCAACTTTTTGAGTTTAGCCAGTATATCATTAAGGGTGCGATATACCCCATTGGTTATATGTTAGGGCATGCTACGACAACTACTGCGACTACTACAAGTGCACGCGGCTGCTGGGCGACGTGGACGACTGCAAGATCTTCAAGCGGTACTTCGAGACCATCTGCCCCAACTTCTGGATCGAGCACTGGAACGAGCTGCGCGAGAAGGGCGCCTTCCCGGGCCCCATCTAGTGCGTGTGCCAACTGACTGAACAATAAATGCACATTTTTCGGAATTACGTGTTATTACTTATTTTTATTTATCCTCGAATTTATTTATTTATTAAGCACAGCTTATGCCAAATACATATCAAGTGAATTCCATGGGCGCCTGAAACGAAGCTCCATTACGATTCGTTAAGTACCTACTGCCTAAAATATTGGGGTCATAAGGAAAAGGGACGTTTCTGCGATTGAAACTGAGAAGAAAAAAATGGTGTTCTAGAATCCAAGAAATTAGCTGTAGGTACGAAATAAAATTAACAAAGTTTGAAAGTAAGCTTTATAAGGTTGTGTTACGAGTATGTATGCGAAATATAAAAATACTGGTAGACGAGTCTTTTTTACTGATTTCTATCTTTTTACGCCCAAGACAAGTACCGAGTACAAACATATTTATCTGCCAAAGTAATGTCTGCCCCGGCCGGGGATCGAACCAGGGACCCAAGGCTCCATAGTAGTAGCATCAGGAACGTCCGTCAGTCAGGGTTTCTGAAGAAAGTGCCACGGAGTCGTCATAGCACGGTTTTTCTTTGTCGGATTACCGAAAAAGGCATAAATTCACAGTTAAACTGAGTGTAGCTGTTATTACAGTTAAGACTAACGGTACAGTTGTTTCTACAACCTCCCTAAAGGGGATACAAATGTGTATGATTTTTTAACACTACGTTCAACGGATTTTAGTGTACTTAGGTACCGTAATTTTCGGTCTTGCGAATGATTGCTATTAGTATTTGACAGGAGACCATTACCGATAAGTGCCTATTTTACCAATTTCAGGATTCTTGTTTTAAAGTCTACTATTAATCCTTGGACATTATAGCGTTACATCTCAGAGTGGGCCCTTCGTAAACACGCATACTTCAACGTAGGTTCCCAACAAGACACATTCAGTTATCAGTGACGCGTTACTCTCGTTAGCAAGTCTACAGTGGCAAAAAATAAAAGTAAGAACTTGGTTAATTAACTCATTTATTCACTATATCACCTTGGACTATGGGAATTAAACATAAATTAACAGTAACTACGCGTGTGCAGTGAGCTTAGATCCTGCCGGGGAAGGTGCCATTGGAGCGCTGGTCGTTCCACTTCTCCACCCACTCGTTGGGGCAGAGCGACCTGTACACCCGCTTGAAATACTGGCACGGCTCGTACTTTTCGCCGCGCACCTTCTGGCACCGGTGGAAGTCCAGGTAGCTCTGGTAGCAGTGCCTGGAATACACATGTTTAGCAATTTGAGATAAAAACCTTAAATCGCCCACACACCCATGCTTCTGTATAATACATCTATCTCCACCAGATATATGTACACTTGGAATTCCGTGTCGCGGGTGGCATTAGACGTCATCACAAGAACGACAGAGACCCGATCAAACTGGTATTTGTCACTTGTCTGCATCCGGCTGGGAATCAAGATGTCGAAAAAATTTATCTTATCTAGTCTTAATTGATAGCGCTAGATTATGTGGTTATCCCAAAGACAACCTCTAGGGTAAGGCCAATGGTCCTCAAATAGGATTCATAACTTGTAGTAGAATCATGAAATGAAATGAATGAATGTTTATAAAAAGTTAAATACTGTAGGTAGCCAATTGCCAAAAGGTACTTTTAAGGCCCGTTCGGTGACGCTGTAAAGACAAGTAGGGCCAACAGCAACAGTCCTTTAAATTATGGGCAAATCCTCCTAAGTAGTTATAAAAAAAATTCCATGGATCATGCTGCATTGTTGCACGCATCTGCGCGAGCATCTACATAATCTATTACGAGACTGATTCCGCAATACTTAAAGTTTGTTCCAGTAAAACAGGCGTTAAATAAAAGTACATTTTACGTTAGTCGTATAAAGCCTTATCTCGTTTGTCAGGCGCTAATCACAAAACTATTAGATTAGAGCTCATAGTAATATCTGTACTATTAGTAGCGTAGATATAGATCGGTCACGCACTTACGGAGAAACAACGGAGCATTGTTAAGAGGATACCTCGATCCTCACTTGAAATGAAGCGGACGCATCACGGACCAATCACGGAGGACTAGAGTTTTAAAGTTACAGTGATGCAACTATTGTACTCGTACTCATGTACTTATATGGAGAGATGGCTTTAGTGAGCGCGCGCTCGAAATTAATAAATTAACGTAAGCGCCAAATTTTTGTTTTTTTTTCCACTAAATTATTTGACGGATTAAGAAAATTATTATGGACTTTGTAGAAATTATTACTATTACTGTTTTGAAAATCATTTCATGAACTAATTGAAATAAAATAAAGTAGTAGCACAGAAAATTGTAAAATACATCATATTTTTTTTTTCTCGAGAAAATTCCCCGTTATCGTGTTTAACATTCAAAAATTAGGTTCCTAATCCTGTTCATAATCCCATAATAAATGATGGAATATTAGTGGAATTGCAATCACACTAAAACCGTGGTGTCACCTTAAGAAACAACTGAATTCCTGTTAAACTAGGGTGGAGTAGCATCCTTATAGAGTAACGAGCATCATAGGCATTTGAAATCCCTACATAACCAAGCACTTCATAGTTTTACTTCTCTTAACCCAGTAATATTTTGGCAAGCGTTTCTTTTGTCGCAATGCGGACACCAGGCGCTTTATCCGCTGTAAACGTGACCCAATTGAAATTGCAGTACTCACCGCCGTCAGGCGCCTCGTGTACCGAGTAAGCAGAATACATTACCTCGTCTGGTTCTGGTTCGGAAACCGAGGGTCGAAGGGAGCGGTTTTGAGGTCCGCGGGCGATTTGATCATGTCTGGCATTTTACTGCAACGAAAGAACGCGACAATCATCCTCACAATACTTTATTCGCAACCGCCGCCGAAATGTTAACAAAACTAAAAGATCAACAGTTACAACGAACGCATATTAATGTATAAAATAGAATGTTGTCGTTGTCTTTACGACACGTAAATTATGCTATGGAGGTCATCATAATACAAATTTTACTGATATCTTAATCGCTAAATGCTATTTCACTAATGGTCTAGTCTTTCGTTCCTCTTCGCAGGAAGTCTCTCTGTACTTTTTGACTTCCTGCATGTAGAGCGACCAAGCGTCTTTCGGCGTGTTGTCTATGGCTTGCTCGTCTATAGCCTTCGCCTTCTTAACGAGCCCGGTCTTTAGGACCCTGCCGCCGCGCCGCTTCCCAATGAACGGTAAAGTTGGCTTCTTTATTTCAGGTTTCTTTTCAACCACTTCTGTTTTCTTCGTTTCTTCCTGCATCTTTTTGAACATCTCCAAGAAGCTGCCGTCGTTCTTTATGGGAATAGGCAACGCCTTGGACTTGGACGTGGAAGGCACTTGTGACATGAATTGTTCTGCAGAGGGCAGGAGTTCCGCAAAGTTGGGGCCCTCCACCTCGGGCGGGTCGCCGTACTCGACGTCGTCTACGGCGGTGGACTCCACGGCTCCGGGAGGAGGCTTCGCCTCCTTGGGCGGACTCTTTGTGGAATCCTTCTTCTCTTGCATCGTCCGGTGGTTTTTCCAGAAGCGCTTGCGGTCGGCGACGGTGAACTGGCCGCGGCGCTTGTCGTCGCTGCCCGAGCCGCTGTGACTTCCGGATCGCGACCTAGACTTCGACTTCCGCGGAGTTTTCGAGCGCTTCCGACTTTTGCTGTCCGAACGCTTATTTCCACGACTCTGGCTGCGCGACTTTTCCCTCGAGGTCTTGCCCGCTCCTGCCTGGCGCCTCGGCCGGCGCTGTGGTTTGGTTCGCGAGCGCTTCGAGGACGCAGAAGACTGGGCCGAAGATGACCGGGATCGCCGCGGCTTCGGGGTCCGAGATCGAGTTGGTTTGTTTTTGGGTGTTATCGATCTGGATCGCGATTTCGAGAAGGCAGACTGTCCTCTAGCGTAGCACCGCGGGGGTGTCACCGAGCTATCTCTCGGCCTCTGCGAGGAAGACTCCGAGCGCTGCTCCTTATACTTATGTTTCCTGGGCGGCGTTACGGATTGCCGCGGCGGTGTGGCCGGTGACCTGCACTTTCTGTCGCGAGCCTTCGGCGCCGTGGGGGTCACGCAGCGCTTCCTGGGTGGCGTCGATTCCTCTTTTTCTTTCTTAATTTTGACATTTAAATCTTTACTGGAATGATGTTTAGATTTCACAGATGGTTTATCAGACTTGTGTTTAGGCGTTTTGCTTCTTGATCTTTGAACAGTTCCGGGACTGTTGGAACGCTTATTAGAATGTGTGGCTTTTTTTGTTAAGGGCGGAGTCAAGGATTTCTTTTCTTTCTTAATTATAACTTTTTTATAACCTGCATTAGAAGACGAGGAGCTTGAAGAAGCAGACCTTCTCTTTTTATCTCTTTTAGAACATCTGGGGACTGATGGTGATCTAGAACTTGAATGATCACTTGATGCATACTTTGTCCGTTTGGATTTGATAGATCTGCTTCTGGACCGTTTCATAGATCTGCTTCTGGATCTGCTTGTAGATCTATGCCTTCTGCCGCCCTCATAACTGCTATCCCTCTTTCTCGAGTATTCTCGCTCTCTTCTTTCATATGAGACACTCCTGGATTTAGATCTGTATTGTCGTCGGCTAGGTTCGTAGCCGCTAGATTCATAAGGAGAGCGGGGTCGCTCGGGCTGCCTCTGGTAATCATAACTACTGGGCTGGGGAGGATAGGTAGTGTTTCGGGCGTCATAGTAGGCACCGTCGGCCGCCTGGTAGTAGCTGGAATCGTAATTATAACCGTAAGTATGAGCGCCGTACGCCTGGTAGTCGTACTGTGGCGGACCGTAGTGGCTGTAGCTAACCCCCGTCCAGGGGTCAGTGGTGGGCATGGGCGCGGCGCTCGGCGGCGGGTGCTGCGTGGCGTAGTCCGCCTCTGCGCCCGGGGGACCGCCGTCCCACGCGCCTGCCTCGTTGCCGTACGAGGACATTCTTAAACGTGCCTCTTCGCATAACCTGCGGCAGTTTGTAGGTACGCACACACCTACAAACAGAATAACTTTTCGGTGTAGACAACAACTCTACCTTCCCGTTTGGATTTTCTCGCTCAACATTATTGATGTTTCGTTGTAAATAATTTTGTGACGAGAACAACAAAATTACGTAATCCGCTGCAGAAAACGCGGAATGTGCTCGACATTGCATGCGTTACGTAAAAAGCATAAAGATGTAAAATAAATAAGAAATACCTGTTTGCTCATGCTCACCTTTTGGTTTAGTGCTACAGTTTTTTCACGATTTTATCGAACAGAAAATGGCAGTGCTCACTCGTCTACACAATGACCATAAACAAAGTAGATAAGTAGACTAGAAAAGTGTTGCTATTCGTGGTTGCCTGTGTGTCATAGACAAAATAAACTACACCATTCAATACATTTTCGAAGCATTTGTTCTTGTAACTCTTGGCCATTCTGGGCTTCAGATCATCACCGAATGAGGAATTACTGTTGGCCTTACTGGCCTTTTCAGCGTCACCAAGTGAATAGTCACTGTTGGACTATTCTAGGATCATGCTATATGATCTAAGGTCTATTTAACTTTTTTAGCCTCATTGAACAGAAAGTATCCACAGGGTTATACCAATAAATAAACCTATTTAAAATTTTATTTTATTTGGTAATCAAAAATTATATTCAACTTATGTTGTCCAGATCACATATTTCTGCCCTTATAATTTGTGGTTAAGCTCCTAAAGATACTGGTGCTGACTGTTTTCGAGAGACGAGCGCCATCGTTAAGGGCCAATACTGACCAAAAGGATTGCCATTATGACTTGCCTACTTGAAAAAAAAATCTGTCTTTGGTAATTTGTTGGTCATCTGGCGATGCGGCTACAAGAATTGTTTTGTTATGTTGTGTATTAATAATATAAACGTTAATGTGTAACGAGAAATGTATTGGCTTTTTTTAATGTTTAGTTAGTTTTTAAACTATTTGTTGTATAAGTATGAATAAGTCTAAGGTATCAGCAGAATGGAAGAAGCGGGTGAAGTCAGAATATATGCGACTGCGTCAAGCGAAGGTCTGCAATGTGTTGTTTCTTTTCTTTTGTATCGTTATTGCATTACTGAATGTTAGTGATTATAGCGATATTTCCCTGTATTTAGCGATTCAAGCGTGCAGACGAAGTGAAGGTGGCATGGGCGCGCAACTTACGCATCATGTCGGATTCTATAGAGCGGCGAGAGAGCGAGGGCTCGGAGCGAAGTCGCCGGCCATTCTGGCCCCCGTCCGCGCCCGTCGCCAGCCACGAGAGCCTCATGAAGCGAGCTGAGGTTTCTTATACTGATGGTAAGTCCTTGCATATTATGACGCACCTTAGCATCTTTGGGAAAAGTGGAGGCTATTATATTTTACATTTTTGATTTGGGTGTGCGTCTACAATTAGTTAAATAGGATTGAGTTGATTAATTGAAATATTTGGTTGTTCTACCTTGATTCCATTAGTTTTGAGGCTAATGTCCATATACATCCCCTAATAGACACCACTTGATTCTTTTAAATAATTTTTGTTTAATATTTAAAACATTTATTTTTCCGCAGCTTCAGGAGTTGTGACCACACAGCAAGTGCCAATCCGCATCATAAACTCTGTGAACCCCATACCTACAATGTACACATGGGCTCCTACACAGAAGAACTTCATGGTGGAAGATGAGACCGTCCTGCACAACATTCCGTACATGGGTGACGAGGTGTTGGACCAGGATGGTACATTCATCGAGGAGCTCATAAAAAACTACGATGGGAAAGTGCATGGTACATCGCTTCACATTTACATCTTTATAGTTGAGCCAACAAGAAACAATAGAAATTTTAATTAAGTAACCCGCCATTCAAAGAGGTGCGTCAGATTTTTCTGAAACAGTACTGCAATACACTAAATCTGTTTATTATCGTCCTCCGTAGTAAAGGTGATGTGTGGTTGATATTTGATGTCTGAGCTGTAGTTACTCCTAAATCAGATGACTTGCACATCGATTTTCTGTATTCTTGCCATAATATATCTGGGAAGGCTTCTTGTTGGACCAACTACTCTGTGGATGAGGCTTTCGAGTGTCTTTGTCCAAAAATATTACTATTTAACATGTTAGACATACCTCTCAACTTACTGTTCTATGTAGTTCCCTTAGCTGCCTGAATAGATGAAGGGTTACTTGCAGTCAGACAAAACTGTTGATTTAGATATATTTTTTCTGATGTCTTCAATAATTTGTTTCAGTATTTAATCAACAAATGTTTCATAGTACTGTAACACCAAACGCTTTAACTTCTTACAACAATAACTGTCTAATAACTGTGTTTACTGATGACCTAACATGGTGTCAGGTGAAACCTTCAGAATAGAGAAGCCATGGAGTTTTAGGCCTAATTGGCCCTGTCCACAGCAGTCTAAACAATCCATATGGTGTGCGGTGCACACATCTGTGCTTGAAACACCTCCCAACTGCAGGAGTGTCTTACTGATGACCAAATTATTCGGAACATTCTCACTGTATGCTTATGAAAGATTCTTTGCAAAACTATCTACATACACAATGTACCCTTGTATACTGTACTAAAGAGTTGTGGTAGTACACACAATCTGTTTGTTGAAAATCACGTTATGTTGTCAATCGATAGATTTTGTATAGGATTTGGCCATCAGTTTACTTACATTGGTTGGTAACTGCTATTTATCGCTATTAAACACTGTAGGCGTACAATCACTCTTCCACGCTTCTCGTGCTTTTGCCACAAATCATTAATTCACACACTACACAAACGATTTCCTCGGTGTGTCATTTGGCAATTCTAATCACTCTCACAGATATCCTCAGCTGTGTTAAGAGGCTTGCAGTGCTTTCGTTACAGTATAAATTAAAAAATGGTTAAGTAATAACAGTTAGGGCACAATCACACATACTACAGCCCAACTAAACTACAACCACACCACAACTACACAATTTTTTATAAAAATACATAGTTTTATTCACACGGACTACATGTTGCCGTCTTAGTCAACAGTGTGGACGATAGTGACCACATCGCAGCCACAACGCAACCACAAGCGGCACGGCGCACGAGCTGTCGGCATGCCAAACACTACGTTGCGTGTATCTTACTAATAATAATAATATACTTTATTGTACACCATCGATACACACACAAAACAAAACAATACGATATACAAAGGCCGGTCTTATCGCTAAGAAGCGATTTCTTCCAGACAACCTTAGGATATGGATAAAAGTAATTAAATGTAGATGGCGGAGAAGATACGTCTGAAAACACACTTACAAACTTCAATGACGTGGCTTACGGAACAGCACGTCAGGGCGCTCGGTTGGTTTCCATGTAATTATAAACAGAATCGGCACGTTTACCATGGTTTAAAAAATATCATATTCCACTCTCGCCTTAAACTTCCCGGATTGAGACGCGGAATCTGCTTTACGGAAATAGCTGTGGCATACAGGGGCCACCAGCACATGTTCGACCACGTTTAAAATCTATACTTAAGCACGTAAGATTACAGTTTAAGTATAGTTTTCCTTAAATATTTAAAGCCGCCTTCGTCCGCTTTCTGCTTCGCCCAAAGGTTGACTGGTAGAGAATACTTTTAGTATTAAGTCCACCTTTTATACCATTATTATTTTTATTGGTGTAATAAAGTAACGCTTAAAAAGTCACACACTCATACCCCCCGCACTATATTTCACTAATAAAGACCAAGACCATAAAACAAGGAGTTATCTGTCACATAAAAGTTTGCCCCTGCTACCACCGCCGCCGCTGTGCCAGGGTTGTGTGTCGTTTAAAAGGCTTGTTGTGTTTTTTTTGCTCGCAGGTGACAAGGAGGGCGGCTTCATCGACGACCAGCTGTTCGTGGACCTGGTGCACGCGCTGATTGGCTTCCAGACCACGGACGAAGTGGCCGACGAGCGCAAGGAGCGACATTCTAAGGAGGAGAAGGAAGTGTGTACAAGATACCCTTGTTATCCCTTTTTTTTCATATATTTTATCCTAACAAGCAGACAGGCCACCTGATGAAATGGTAAGTGGTCACCGTCGCGTATGGACACTCGCAACACCAGAGGAGTCGCCAATGCGTCGCCGACCCTGAAGGAGAGCTCTTTTTGCGCCTGTTGAAGAACCCCGTGTCATAGTCGACTGAGAAAGCCTCGGACGGAAGCTCACAGCGCACGCGTATATTGTGGGATATGATAAGTATTAAAAATAGTAGCATTGTATTAAAAAAAAAATACAGTTTATAAAATGGCGTGTGCGCCAATTTTCGTTACGATATTAGCGATTAGGAGGTCAAAATACGTTATTGTACCTAATTTCAGATCGGCCGTATGCGCTTATCGTAAGCTCTGGGGTGAAAATTCATGAAAATTTCATCAAAATCCGTTAAGCGCCATTCACTACAAAAAAAAATGCAGACAGACATAGATACCAAAGTTCTAAAAACGGTGGAATAGGTTTAGGAATCATATAAATAGCATGTTCCATTTAATTATCCTAATTTCAATATTACAGAGAGACAATCTAATTTTATTTATTGGGAAGATTAAATAAATTATGTGATTACCCCACTTCCAGAAAGAAGTGAGTAAAGAGCCGAAGGAGAAGGAGAAGGAGAAAGAGAAAGAGCTGGAGGAGTGGAAGGAGGGGAGCAAGCCGGTGTTGGACAAGCAGTTCCCCATCTTCACCATCTTCCAGGCCATCGGCGCGCAGTTCCCAGACAAGGGCACCGCGCAGGAGCTGCGGGAGAAGTGAGCATGTTACTTTAATAGAAAGCGGAAGGGGAGACAACGAGACGTGTGGAACCACAACTCCTCCATACACAAACTCACCATCGTGTCTTTTTTTATTTGCCCGTGGTCTGTGGATGATAGATACCGTCGCGTGCAGTCGAACGACACTCGGCTGCCGTCGCGCGCAGTCGACCGACACTCGGAGGCAGGCGACGATTGCCGTCGCGTGCAGTTAAACACATCCGGGGCTCGGTTTGCAGACACGTGTGGCCTGGCCCTTAGCGATAAAACCGCATATTGTACACATGTGCTGTTGTTCCATAATATTGTATATTCTGTCCTGGTGTCCAATTGAATGTTTTTTGTATTGTATCGTATTCCTCTCGGCAGGTACATCGAGCTGACCTCCCGCAGCGACCCGGACGCGCTGCCGCCGGAGTGCACGCCCAACATCGACGGGCCGCTCGCGGAGTCCGTGCCGCGAGACCAGACCATGCACTCGTTCCACACGCTCTTCTGCCGCCGCTGCTTCAAGTACGACTGCTTCCTGCACCGTGAGTACCCGCCGACCTCGCCGCCGAACACACACAGACATACACGTTTTTTTAATTTTAAAACCCTTACACACACGGACAGCATTCACGTTTTTTAAATTTTAAAACCCTTACACACGCATACACACACAGACATACATGGTATTTTTATTTTTAATCCCTTACACACACACCCCGCACTAGAATTCCCTGTGTTGCGGGTGGCGGACACGCACAGAACACAACACAATTTAACACACCCAAGAGCCGAGTACAAACATTTATATGTCAAAATAAATGTCTGCCCCAGCCGGGGATCTGACCCGGGACCCATGGCGCATCAGTCAGGGTCAGTGACCAACGCGCCACCGAGTCGTCAGTAGTCGAGTCGCCGTAATACAATACAATAAAACACGCTTTTTTTTTAAACACTTACTACAATACTTGACTAAAGTACACTTGAGAAAATTCACAACAGAAAGTGAAAAAGAGTTCATTGCTAACAGACAGAGATAACATTCAATTCGTCATGATCTAAAAATCACTAAGCAATTCCCTGTTAACGCCTTACTATGTCAATACTATACAATATCTATCATAGTCACCGGCTTTATAAAAA
>DWLO01003128.1:0-11402 GCA_018245335.1 Dalla quadristriga | reverse complement strand
GTTCCTTAACCTAGCCTATATCCCAGCTGGTATTCATCTACGTTCCTTTGTATGTGTATGTCATCGTCGTATGTTCTTGTGTATTTTTATTTCTTCCTCCTTCCTTCTATCCTATATTTAATCGTGCACCTATCATACCCTTCTCTGTCTTTCTACTGCTTCTCTACCCAAAAGTCCTGGAAGCGATCGCTTATTAGCGATTGTGCCGCCTTTTGTTTACCTTTTTAAGTTCGCTGTATTTGTCTGTTTTAAATTTGGTGAGCAAATAAAGTGTATTGAATGTTGTTGTAAATTTTATGAATGCGAAAATTTGTTTGTTTGATATAACTTCACAGCTAAACCATACAACGATATTCATAGAATCAGGTACAGACCTAGCTGAGTCATGGAGATGATCATAGTAGGTATACTTTTGAACCCGGAATAAATATGAAAATCCCTAAGGATAGAAGACTTCATAGATTTAACTGCAACAGAGCGCCGGATCATCGTGATTTTTAGCATAAAGATGTTTTATTGTCCGGAGTGTGACAAAGGCTTATTTTTATTGCGGATAAATGTTCGTGTGGGAAAGATAAGGGAATTTAACGCAGGCAGAGCCGCAGGAAATACCTCGTATTAAATAAAATAAAACACTGGTTAGGTTAAAGCGAAACGATCCCGGATTTTTTTTCTCTATTTTTCGAATGTTTGCAATATTGAAACCCGAAGCCCTCCACTGTCTTTGCCTTCGTCATTACCGAGCATTAATTAGTTCTCTGTAAGACGATTAGGTATAATTATGTCTGAATCATCCATAAAAGCTTACTCTAAAGCAGACGCATAGTTTTCCTTAAATGTCTACAAATCTAATAAGTACTTCACCCAGAATGCGTTTTCTGCTCATACTATATCACTTATCATCAACAAAACTGATATTCATCTAAATAATGATAGAATTGACATTCGGAGGGAAGACAATGCACTATAGAGTTCCATAAACTTTGGCCTCGGGGAACTTCAAGACCCATGACTTAGGGGCCAAACTAGCGAGATATCATCAAGAGAAATCTCTGTTCTGAACAACGGCTGTGTTCTGAACAAAGGTGAATCAAGCTGTTAAGAACACGTCTGATATTACTTGATACAAAACTACATTTTTAGATGAATAAATAAACTAAACTAATAAGCCTGGATTATATGTACTCCACCACGGCACTCCACTGTGGATTTTTTAAGGAATAACGGACCAATCCAACTGAGGTAAATCCTTAGTCCACCCATATACCTACCTCCATTTATTTATTGAATTTTCTTGTAACACATAGAACTAAACGATACAAAGGGCGTACTTAATGCCTACTGTCATTCTCTACAAGTTGGCCCTAGATGATGGCGAGAAAGCTAGGAAGGTACAATAAAAAACCACGTAAGTACTACAAATATCAGTACGTGATTTTTGTAGTACTAATGGAAACAAATACATCCGTCGTTGAACTAGCCCACTTAACTTGTATATTAGTAGCCACTTACTAGAAGTCCACTAGTAACTATCCCACTTAACTTGCAAATCAGTAGCCACTACCACTAGTAGTCCACTAGTAACTTACCCACTTAAAACGAATATAGTTTTGCTTGCATACCCTAATTCACTGTTAATCGGAAGTGACGCAAGCATGCCTGGACAGTGTGAATCTAAACATTTGTAAATTGAATGCAGATATTGTGTGTGGCAATACGAGTATGATTGTGTCGACATTGAATGCGCTTCTGTTGCCTTGTTAACGCAATTTGGTGGTCATTGCTGGGGAATGGAGTCCATAAAAGAACGTTTATGATAATTATGACGAAATAGATATTTATGGCGTCTGTATATTTATATTCAAGGATGAATACCTCTCGACAACTCTCCCTACATCTCTTCATGTTTTATGAATCACTACATATTTTCTTTCATGGATAAAAACAGCGTAAAACCATTATAAAATTATTTTGGTATTCAGTTGCAATACTCAAATGTCATTAACCGTAGATCCAGTTAACCTTCACACCGCTACATAATTTAATCGATCAAGTAGGTATCAATTCCAGTTTTTGCTACTTTTCACTACTCGATAAAATCGTGTCGTATACTGTTAATTCACAGTTATTCACTGATATTTATCGATTATCGGTGACACTTACCTGGTGGTAAATCTGTATACGGTTCGCCCGGGGCGTTACCACCGCCAAACCCATTTCTGCCGTGAAATAATTAATTTTCAACAATTGTGCTCCGGTTGGAATGGTGTGGATGCCGGTTACACTTATACAAGAGGCGACCACCTCAGCCCTCAGGGCATTCGAATAGGACAAATATTAACGATTACTAACTGGGATCACAAATATTTACTATCAGGATTAACATAAACTAACAGTATCTACTAACTCCCACAGTCCCACTACTTACGAATGCTACACAATTCATATTTTTACTGACACTTATAATATTTCACTTCTCAGACATTTATAATATTAGTAAGGATAACTATTTATTGTTAATAGTGATAAACATAATTACAGTTGCTGATTGGCAGGACTAAATCAGCAAATGTTATTACGCTTGCAACATCAAGTTCTTGATACGCGTACACACCTAAACGTTTTTTTTTTTATCGCAAATTAGCTCCGAATCCGCTAAACCAATTACATTATTTACAAGGATACCTAATGTCTCAGTTTGCATAATTCATATGGGACTTGCATGGTTTATACATTCGACTACTAGTTCAGCAATGTACAAACATGAACGCAACATCAAGTAATGTTCCAAATCACTTGTCTTCAAAAAGCAAGCAAGAGGATTAACAATTCAAATTCACTAAACTGTAAGGCAACTCAAATTATGAATGGCTGCTGTCGTTTGAATATTCAGTTATTCACATACAACATCAACCTATATTTAGCCCGATGTAATCTTCGACGTAATCAGATTTCAGACATCGACTTGATTTGGGCCTTCCTTTTTGTATTTTAATCCTTACTATTATATTATAAGGGCGATAGTGTGTGTTGGTTTGTCCTTCTTTCACGCTGCAACAGAGCGACTGACAGAGACACTTTTATTACTTTTATTATTATTATTTTTCTTAATTGTGTGCCTAAATCTAGGTTTTACAAAGGGCGGACTTAATGTCTGTTGGCATTCCCTACCAGTCAACCCAGTACCTACCCAATATAGGTTTGCAGTAGGCTACAACCATAATTTCATTACTACGGTTCCATCTTTTTTATAACTAGGTAGCTACTCCGACGCTTAATTTATATGTCGTACACCAATAAATTAATCTGAATGTTTCCCCTGCACTCAAGAAAAAATTAAATTCAGCATTTTTAAAATCCGGTTTTTCTATTGTATCATCTTATTTTCTTTTTATTCTTCGCGGTCAAACGGCAAGACATGCAATCGATTGGACCGTGACACAGAACATCTCAATTGAGACGCTCCTCGGCGGGGTTATGAATGTGAAAGTGTTGCAATATCATGTCTTTAGACGCTTATCAATGCAAAACAACGTACTCGAAACATCCAGTTTAGCGTGTTTAGCAAACAAAACGTAAAAAATATTTTAAACATACTGTAGAAAAGTTCAAAATTCTATATCGATATTCCACGGCGCAATAAATAGTTGTATTAGTATAGCTACGACAATATGTAAATAGGTATATAAGTTAGGACAGAATAGAAGCCAATGTCATATTACACAACTATTTATCTAACACGCAATGTGCTTGATTAGCAGTCACCGGTGCGACCGCATCACGGTTCTCTGAAAATTAGATTAGAAGGTTAGGAATATTGCTGAGTAATTGGGACTTTACAATACTACACAGGAAAATTAATAAATTATTATTACTTACGTACCTATAGCAAACAATCATAAAGTCCTTGGAAAAGAAATGAGTGATCGCTTGGTAAGTAATTGTACGAAACTTTACTTACGTACTTAGCTTTGGTGGTTATGGTTTATGCGGTTTCGAATATTACTGAACCTAGAAACGGTTTATCTGAGTAGATACAGAGAAAAGTTTGTTCGACTCATAGGTCAGTAGCAGTTACAGTACAGAGGCATGAAAATGTTACAAATAAAAAAATTCAAACACAGCTATTTACTGCATATTGCTGCTGGCAGATGGCGACAACTCTCATTTATATTAATATTAGCTGTTTCCCGCGACTTCATCCGCGCTACATTTGATGTTTTTATTCCCTCGGGATCTGCGTATTTATTCGGGATCAAAGATCAAAGTATCCTATGACCATCTCCGTGATTCGAACTACCTCTCTACCAAACTCTATGAAGTCCGGCTATATGGTTTAGCCGTGTATTAAAAAAAAATCACATACCTATATACTTAATATGAATAAGAATTTTATGTATCTTAACTGTTTTTAAAATACGCTTAACATCGTATTATTTATTTATCTTGCCATAATACAAAACAAACAAACATCTTTTTAAAGAGTGGTCGTGTCAACTTAGTCAGCTTAGAGTTTGCGAAATAGTATTATTCAGACTTGGGATTGTACTTGGCAATTTCGTTCGCAACGTTGAGCCCTGAAAGAAGGTCAATGCTCATAGTTTCGCGCGTTTTCACACGCCGCACTTTCCATCTGGCTCTAACTCGACATCCATTAAAGAGTACTTATTGTTCATAGAATCCGGTAGGTATTACAATTAAATGAATACCCCAAATGTTTTCAGAAAATTATGTCCTAATTTAACGACCACAATAAAATTAGTATCAAATTGTGTAAGTCAATTATGTAGAGCACGTAATAATATAGTCAATTAAATGACTAATTTAGCAGCAATTATCTCTAGGTTAAATAAAAAAACAGGACATAAAGATAATCTTTTTCCTAAGCTGGTTAAATTATTTTAACAATATTAAATGCGCGAGTCACTAAATGCAATTAAGAGTAGCTAAGCGTGCTACAGTTAATTAAATAAATATGTACACTGAGCTTGACACATATCGTGTTACTACAGTGTCCGTGGTGTGAAATTAATGTATGCAAAGGTCAAAAAACCACAGAGCAATATATTTATTCGTGCATACTTTGCTGCTATTCAGCATAGAAACCTTTACAGACATTTTAATAGCTTAAACTGAAAGATGGCTAATTTTTAATACGAAGAGCTACTTGTACCAAAATAAATTTCATTTTAAAATTTGGCATCTCTAATCCAACTGAAGTTTCACAATAAAATAAATATTATTCAATTCTGAACTCTAACAAAGAATACGCGACGTGCTGTCATCCACCGATTAATGGAACGAAACACAACATTTTGTTATGCGCTTCAAGGTCGAAGAACGCAACCAGCGCAACTCATTTTGGTTGCTTTTGCAATCTTCGTAAATCTTAAGCGATATAATACATGGAATCCTGCGATATATCTAAGTCAAGGACCGAATCTGTATAAACGTTCAAAGATACGGACTGTCACTGAAATGAAAAGTTTGGGTTTCTTGAAAACGACGTTCACCCACAAGACGCAGTAATGAAACACTAAGTTTTTTCCCATTATTTGGACACAGATCTTATACTACGACTGAGCGAAGCCTGGATATAGGCGGCCTCTGCCATGGAACAAATCTCTAATCTAAATCTAAAACCTTAATCAAATTGAAATATAACTCAGATGAACTTTAAATATAACTAAGCAAATTCCCGCAGCCATTAATTAAATTATGTTTACAAAAAGAACTATAATGAAATGGAAATCCAGTCGCAACACACATCTTTGCGAATACCTAATACCAATATTGCGGCGTACGTGAAAGTACGCTGCTTAAACTTTTTGCTTTGACATAGGAAATGAGCATTTAGAAAATATGCAAGTTGTGGCGCGGCGTCCACGTATGCGCCTAGTTTCAGACGAGTTTTCCAAGCAAGAAAGTAGGCGAACGAGCTGATTCATCTATAAATACGGCGGTGATGTAGCACCGGGGTGGATCCGAAGTCATAGGTCCTTTCGATTCGCTTTACGATACATCACAAAAGAACATTAACTATCAATTTAAGACATTCCAATTAAGGCATCAAAAATTTATTTGTATATATAAAGTTTAATTAAGTTTAGTTCATAAAATATTAAAAACTGCTGGTTCTTATTATTTATGCGGTATTATTTTGTTCCGGAATTTAGATCCCTAATTCATAACCGGATTGAGAATGTTTAGAACATCTAGATAATAGCTATAACTAAATTTGTAGCTTGCAATAATTATGTTAAACAGGGTGAATTTGTATTAAGTATTATTTCAGTAAATTGAATTCAGAATTTTTAATATCTTAAAATTAAACAAAAATTTAAATTTCATAAAGTACTAGTCATTGCAATTTGGAATCACTTTTTAAATGAATATGATGTCAGTTTGTCAAAATTGCAAAAAAACTTTAGCTCCAGTATTTGAATTTTATATTTATATTTGAGTGCTTATAATCGTACTAATTTACTGCATGTACAATATTCCCAGCAAAAATGCTGGGAATAAGAACAGCATACTGTCACGTAACATTTTCAAGAAATAATAGAAAATTGTTACCGACTTCCCTTATTGCAGGTGACAACCGCCACTCACAACATTATGTATGTGATGAACAAACTTCATACAAACGACCTATTCTACTGTAGCCTAGCATTGCAACATGAAATAAACTTTCGATTTATCTAAATTATGTAAATGTTATAAAAGCGCTAGCATTTAACTATATGGATAAGCTCAACTTCTTTTGTTATATTTAATTCAAGGAATAAATAAAAAAACCTGAAAACGTATTATTAAATTTACTCTCCAGCTAAAATCCCAGACTAAAATAATGTTACTTAGGGAATTAAATTATTATAATTTCTTTCATAGTTACAAAATTAATTTACGATCTACATTGTTATTTTTTGCTATTCAGTTTATGTCGTATGTAGCAATAGCCTAATACTTTTATGTATCAAATGCATACAGCTGCATGACTTACATGACACGGAACTGAGTTTGAATATAACAGGGTCTGGTATTACCCAAGTAAACATCATATTTGCGTTATTACTCATAGTCAAGCAAAACTACCCGATGTAGACATTGAAACAAATTGGTATTTAATTTCAATGTCACTTAATAACTCTAAAACAATTTTTTAATAATCAAGTGCGCAAAAAGTTACGCCGCGATGTATGGTATTAAAATTAACTGTTCGTCGATAGTTTTGTTCGCAATGGAGTTTCTCTATACAAGCTAGAGATTTATCAGTGTAAGTTAAATCGATAGCAATCACGTTCCGGGTGGCAGAGATGGTTGTAAACCGCAATTGCCAGCGATGCGCGAATTGCACAACCCACGCCCGCTCGCGTGCTAACGCGTCGTGACTTTGACACACTTGTCGATCAATGGACACCGCGGTGACCTATCATAAGACCCCTTTATTATTCATATATACAAATTACAAGATCGCATGTACCCACCGTAAACTTTGACCGAGAAAAGACGTACTGAGATTGAACAAAGAAAACGTCTACGAAGTGGATACCAACCATAACATATTTCATTCATCGAACAACTACAATTAACGGCCACTGCGAAGATACGGATCTCAGGATAAGATGGTATCAGGCTACTCTTTACTAGACTGCGTTAAAAGTTTTATACAACTATTATAAATATTCATAGCCTGCGGTAGATTAGGGATCAAAGTATGTACAGAAAACCGAATTACCGGAGGCAAAGTCTAGTATGTACGTTATAAAAGGTGTACCAACTGTCAAAGTTTCAAGCCTCAAGCTTTAGAGGTATTGGCGTTATGCGAGTTCCAGAGAAATAACGTGACTGAGCAACAAACACACAAACATCCATCCATCCCCACAAACTTTCGCATTTATAATATTAATAATCTTATAAAACGTCACAACCGAAGCGAAGTGAAGCGGTCGCTAAGACTTTGATCGCTAAGAGGTCGGTTTAGACTTTGGTCTCTTACTCGGGAAATCAAGTGTTCGAATGTAATGTGCGTCTAATCAATTAAATATCGCCTGCTTTATCGGTGAAGGAAAACATCGCGGGAAACCTTCATGCCTGAGTTCTCCATAATGATCTCAAATCCTGTGAAGTCTGCTATTCCTCCGCACATCCGAAGAATGGAGGAAGAATGATAAGGGTTGCGACCCTACTCATTCTAAGAGAAGACCCGTGCTCAGTAGCGGGCCGTTGATGGGTTGTCGAGAGAACGTCACTCACCGATCGTATGTCCTCATATATGCCGTTGAGGTCGTCTTCCAGCAGGCGGTAGGGGTCTACGATCTGCGTGCCGTAGTCCGGCAGCGAGCCGGTGCTGGTGCTCTGCAGGCTGGAGGCGAGCCGCCGCGCCGCGCCCGCCGCCGCGCCCGCGCCGCCGGCCCCGCACGCCGGCCCGCATGTTGTTACTCGCTGGAAACAAACATGTTTGTGAAATTATTGTTTTTCATCAATTGTGTTTTAGGCGGAAAGGGGTAGATGCCGGTTGCACTTATACAACTATCTCAGTCCTCAGGAATGACAACGCATCTGTGACCAGATTCGAATAGGACAAATACTATCGATTATTAACTGGACGATAACTAATATTTACTTACAGGACTAACTCACACTAACAGTCCGAACAGTTCCATAATGTACGAATACTAACCACCATTAGCTAACTAACAGTCCTTTTACATTCCTATTCGAGGCTTGCCACAGATGTCCATAGGCAGCAGATGATGTTGAGACTGCATCCCCGTTTGCTATCATCATCAATAACAAATAATTATCTGTTAGTATCTATGAATAATTTGAATGCCCCCTTTGAAACACTTTAATGTTTCGTGATATGGTACATATGGCAATACCACCCTCGATCCACTGCACCATTAACACCCGAAGGCGGTCCCCGGCAGGTGTACAGGAACTATTGTTGAGGTGGACTTATGAGATACGGGCTATCAATGGATACAAAAGGTTGTAATAAGCTAAAACTAAATTCATTCCGTCTAATACTACACAGTTAATTTAAGAAACAGTCAGATTAGAATTAAATATGGTTGCCGAAGAGAAAAGATGGGCTTGTCTTCTTCTCTAGCACATCTTTTTTTCTTTTGTCGCAATGAAAACGAGGCACAGCAGGTACAAGCAAATCAAGTCAAACTTGAAGGTAAGAAAAAAATCCATTTGTCCAAGTACATTATTCGGCCGTTACTAGGTTTATAATAGAAACCGATGAAAATAAACAATTGAGATCCAATAAAAATAAAGATCCTTGAAGATTATGTCGGAACAGTCATAATATTGCAGCGTGTCATTATGTTATAACATAATTCCACCGTATCAAGAAGCGTGCCACGAAGTCTGTTTGTGCCAAGACATGCATACACATTACAATCTAGGGAAACTTGATTATACGGCTTTGCGCAAGGGAAGAAATACGTTACACACTTATTCGTACATCCTGAGAAGGGAAACTTTGGCAAAAAGTAATTGCGACATTGATTTATGGCCACTTAAGATTTCGATTCGCATTCTAAATTTTTTCATGTGCTTAAGTTAAAATTCAAATAATAAGCTAATAATGAGGTAACACGTGATAAGATCAAGTCATTAATCATAACCCCATAACTTCTGTCATATTACATTTTTGGTTAAAAAATAATGACCAAAGCTGCTCGAAAGGGCTTTTGCTTTACAAAGAGCCCGCCATCTGGAGATATTTTAATTCCACACGAATTGAAAATAATTATTATTAATAAGGAAAGCAAGATTATTCTATAGTTTGGATTCTTGAAACCCTCGAAAGGATATGAAACGGTCTGGTCTGAATCAACACTTAAAACTCTTAACAAAGCAATGTTGAAACATAATGATATCATAGCACCCGAGCTGAGAGTAACGCCGCTGCCCGATTTGTAACTTGATGACTCTCGCATTTGGTACGAGAATGCTTTGAGATAGACGTATCAATGATTCAGTGGTACTTATTCGATAGTGAAGTGGCGCAGGGTGCGGCTGCCCTTAGGAGACGCAGCGGCAGTGACCGCGATCCACGTTTCGAAACGGCTTTATGCAATTACGCCGAGTGCAGAATACACCTGATGGCTACGACCGGCAGTTGCAAAACCAACACCAACAACCGACGCACGTATGCACATATTTGTACGTACAATGCATAGTTTACCGTTGTTCCTACTATTTTAAGGCGTAACGATGTTCCCTAAATACCCAATAATGACCTTCAGATCAGATATCACTTACCAGACATTACTTTATGTGGGAAATTAAAAACAATGTAGAGCACGTCAGTGTATCTTACGGCATTGATAAAACTCGACACTGTGATACTGTTTTTACATTGGTGACATAATAAGTGCAATAAAAGTTACATTGGCATACATAAAGTGTTACATAACCTGTAGTAAATTTACGCCGTACTGACGGCACGGCACCTTATGGTCTTTTAATGTTATTGGACATTAGAAATAAAATTTTGTTAAATCTTATTCTAATACAAATACAAATATTCTTTATTGCGCACCAAATTAGGAAATACAGTAAAAAAAATTACACTAGTTTTAATGTAAATAAAATATATAATAATTATAACGTTTATGTATGTTATTTCATTGAAATAAAACTTATAGTAGGTACTTCAAATCGTAGGTAACCGGATGCGTATTAATCAATAGTATAAATAATCGGAAAATATCGAAAAAAAATAATTCAATATTTGCAGCCTTTTTGTTTTGTCAATTATTTGTATGGTTTTTAACAAGACTTTAAAACTAATCTTGCCAATAATTAAAATTTGAGTGTCTGCCTGTGATATTAAAGCTAACGTCAATAACTACATCAAATATGCTATTTTATATGACAACTAAACATAATCAACTACTAAACTTAATCAACTACAACAACAAATCTAAACATAATAAATTTTTAGATTTTTTATCTGACTGTCTGCGTTTTTTGCCGCTTGACGGATTTTGATGAAATTTTCAGGGAATGTCTCTACAGTGTACTCTCTATTGCACTAACTTACCTCATAGGCTTTGTTTTATCACAATATCTCAAACGGTTTTTTAAATATAGACCTAAGCGTCTACATCCCAAGGGTACCATTTAGATTATTGTGACGAATAGGTTACGAAACCGCTGAACTGATTCCGAGGAAATTTTCAGGGATTGTAGAGGGTACACTAACTCACCGTATAGTTTAATCTCAATATATCAAACAGCTTTTTAGTTACAGATATTAGCGTCTGTACCCCTTCTTACTGTTTAAAATTTTCTGTATTTTGAGATTTCACGCGTGCGAAGTATCGAGCTTTCCCTATTATAAAAATAAATTGTAACGGTTTTTTAACAATATCTCTGTT
>DWLO01003127.1:0-11404 GCA_018245335.1 Dalla quadristriga | reverse complement strand
TTTCCTGTTGTGACGTTTCTCAAGTGTATGTAATTACCTTATGATGAAATAAACCTTTTTGAATTTGAATTTGAATTCAACTAACCTTATACTAACAGGCCCATCTTACTAACTCGCAAAGACTTATTCAAGGTTTGGCACAGAAGTCCATTTGCGGCAGTAATTGGAGGGTCTGCATGCTCGTTTGCTATTTACATAACATTCAAAAAATCGTTCGAAAATGGGCATTCTATGGGTTAATGGATGTATCTGGTATGGCTCAATGGTGAGCAATGGCCACTACAGCTCGTGAAGCGATGCGATGCGGGTGCAAAACGACCTCAATCGATTGAAAGCGATAATATCGCTTTACCGTTCCCAGTATGGCAATCCGTTGACCTTATATACGAGGTTCGTTTAAAATTCATTGAAAATTTTTCATAGGAAACCCATTTCGTGGTGAAACCGCACATGGGTACAATTTACGTCTTACGGCGGGTAGTTTGAATTTCTATCAGAAGACGTTTCAAGTCTCATTGCTCAGAGTAAGTTGGCTTCGAGTGAGTTTATTGGCCACTTAGGAACCCTCAACGTTATTTTGATTTAATTTTAAAAACGACCAGCGGTAGAAGACCTACCTGACGAGCATGGGTATACCAGGTGGAAGAACCTGTATACCGTTCGCCCTGGATGGTGCCACTGTCACACCTATTTCTGTCTTGGAATATTTCACACGCTTGATGCTATACATACCTAATAAGACATCTCACAGGCTTCTGTTAACGTCATCTTTCATTTCAAATTGAAATTCGCCTTCTTTGTTGACATATCGTAACATGGGTCTCTTTCATTCTAATGTGTTTTTGCACCGGACAAAAGTGTACTGTGTCTTCTGTGTAAAATGCTGCTGTTGCTGTAAATACTTCGTGTGTACAGTAAAGAGTATTCTCTCTATCTATCTACTGTAAAATTAAAACGTTATGGTAACCATACGTTATGTCAAAGTTTTTGGTAACTTTGTAACTGACGCGGCTAGGAAGAACTGGTTATGGAAAGTTACTAGTGACGTTCTGAACGCTCACTTCTACACAGAACAGGAACCCAATTAGTTATAAAGGTGCTTCAGCTGTGGCGTTGCTTTATCCCGGTTTTATTTCAGCGGTTTGAGTGCCGACAGTAATGGCTCAGAATGTTCATAAAGTGAAATGACAAAGAATTCATGACGGCATGGATAGCCTTCCGCTAGAGATATGTCTGGCTTTATGAGACGGAGTTTTTCTTTATGATAATCATAAAGAAATGATGGAAGATGCATTCTGGCTGGCAGGAATCCCTGTTCCTTGTTTAGATCGTAAGCACTACCAGTTCTGAATAATAGTAATAAAGTAATAGTAATAGTAATAGTAACGACTGTCATTGTTTTATTTGTCTCTTTGCAGACTAGCTGTCGATCAGACTAACATAAATTTAAGTATTATGTTATATACTAAAGGAATTCTATTTAATTTCATAAAACAAATACAAATCCAAAACTAATTTTGAATTACAACTACTTTTTACGAATCTCAAAAATGTCTAAACGAATTATCACTATGGTTTTGACTAGACTAAGTACTTGATGAATTTCAAGGTTCAAGCGGGCGGAGGTTCGACCTACGACCACGAGAGCTCACGATGTACTGTCCCGAACTGAAACGGGCAGGTGTATATACTCCCTATTTGTTCACCTACGTTCTACTTATTTATCAATTTACCCTCTTATTTATCAATCTACCCTCTTACAACATTTTATTACTAGGGATTGTACTGTGGTGACGGCCGACCAGAATACAATAATTGTCTGCAGCCCTCCCCTTCCCGCGGGTGTCGTACGAGGCGAAATGCCGTGAAGGAGTATCAAACAAACAAACATTTTGCAGTTATAATATTAAAGTAAGATACATTCCCCCGATTTAAATCAGGCTCCTTGCATTGGAACAGTTGTTGTCATTGATTTAATGGGTCAACGGGTTTATGACAAAATGTGCGTTTTAAGCAATTAAATACCTTTTTTACCGATTAAGGAAATCATCGTGAGGAATCCTGCATATTTGGAAGTTGTCTATAATGTACTCAAAAGCGTGTAAAGTCTGCCAATCCGCAGTGGGCCAGCGTGGTGGACTAAACTAGCCCTTCTCATCCTGAGATCACCCGTGCTCAGTAGTGCGCAGACTATGACGATGATCAAATTCTTCGCGAACAAAAAAAAAACAAGCAAGAAAAATGTCTATTCCAAACTAAATCATAAAATTTGAATATCAAATCAACCATCTATATTAATGAATCTGTAATTGGAAGAAAATATTTTTGTAATATCAATCTGGATCTTATTGTTTTTGTGATTCATCTTTCTCAGAAACTAATATTTCTCAGAGGGAAACTTTTTCGCGATTAAGCATTCATTACCGAAGCGCTTCACCGCGAGCGAGCTAACGACAGCCTAGTTTATTTCTCAGTTATTTGAAAATGATTTTATTGAATAACAAAGTTTAGTAAGTAAGTAAGTAAGTATAACACAACAAAGGCTACCGACATTACTTGCAGAATAAGCAAGCCGAAGTGGCAATGGGCAGGCCACGTCGTTCGACGGACTGATAACCGATGGGGAAGAAAGGTCTTCGAGTGGAGACCACTACTCGGAAAAAAGAGCACAGGTCGCCCTTCGACAAGGTGGACTGACCTGAAGAAAACAGCGAAATACTGCTGGATTCAGGGTACAGGACCGGTTAGAGTGGCGTCGATTAGGGGAGGCTATGTCCAGCTGTGGACCTCTAAAGGCTGATGGATGGATGGATTCGCGCTTGTGCGATTGTAGGCATGCTGCTTCACGTTTTGACGACTCGCTGCGCCCGGTCGCGATATCGAAAACGCGTTTTTGCGACTGCATTGATGCTGCGTCGCGTTTTTGCGACTAACTGCGTTCGATCGTACGAAAAGTTACGAACCTCTTAGTTGACAATCAAAAAATTACAAAACTTTTCGCTAAGTGGATTCCCAATAACCGACTTCATTCAGCTCATTCAGTTGAGTTGTATGCCAGTTTTTTGACAATTGTCCACTAAAATTAACCTTTTCCTTGCTTAGGGCACGCGCACCCCGTGCTGGGTGTGAGCTTCAGCTACGACGAGAGCCTGCTGGCCTCCAGCGACGCGTCGGGGCTCGTCATCATCTGGCGCCGCAGCTGAGCCCTGCTGCGTTTGAGAAGCGGCTGCGAAGTTGCTCGGAGCTCGTCAGCATTCGAACTAGCCGTTTCCTAATGCTACCACAACGAATTTCGACCTTATTAACAGTGACGCTGTGATTGTTTTTATCATATTCTTTGTCAGTGTCAATAATAGATTACTAAAATAGTGCATTAAAAAAACAATAAGGTCGAAAATAACTTGCACCCGATTTTCTGTTCATTCTACTACTGACGAAACGTATCTATCATCACGTATCGTCCAGTCTACTCCTGACGAAACGGTTCTATCACGTCCAAACTTGAACAACACAGCAGAAACGCATTTGGCAGTAGAACGGAATACCGCCCCGAGAGAACCGCATACAGGTTCTGCCACCTTTAAAACACTACATCACTGCAAAACACGTGAGGCAATATAGATTGAAATAAGAAAAATTAAGAGAAAGAAATTTGCATACAGGTTCTGCCACCTACAAATATCAAATATCCTACAATAAATTATAAGATGATCATCATCTTATAATCTTATAATTTTAATGACTGTACGTACGGTAGGGCGCAGGTAGCATCACGAAACTTAAGTTATTAAATGTGAAATGGGAATAAAAGGATAATTAAGTGTCGCGGGTAGAAATATTCTGGTATTTTGAAAGGTGGCATATATTCATTATTCCTGTTTTTGGTGATATAAAATCTTTCAGTATTCTGTGTTCTGCTACTTACATCCAATATTTAAATGAAGTTATTAAATAAAAGGCGTATAGAGTCATGAGTTTTATTTAATTATTTATTTTCATATAAATACTTTTAAAAGACTCGACGGTCACAATATGTAAAGACTCCCAATACGTTCACATTCACTAAACACTGCCGCCAGCATTAACAAACTTACAAACAATAAATACCATCATTATAATTATATTGGACAATTCATTCAAATAATTCCTCGTTTTATTCAATTCAAGTACAATGTATAAAGGGTGACTTAAACAAATTTTATTTTCATTGAAAACATATACGTGAACGAAACACTATTTATAAAAACTAACTAATGCCGCGCCCCCTTCCGACACTACGCTACTTTGAACGCGAGTTCAAAAATTAACCGAGAGCATTACTACATCGCAACTGAAACAAAATTGACACCTACCGCGTATTTACACCTGTACATTAACGAAACATTCTAACACTTGAAATAATAATGTTCAGAACAATAAACATGTAGTACGATCAATAAATTTCATATTCAAAAAATTGTTTCCTTCGATAACATTAAATTATATTTACAGCAGTAACTAAACAACTACAACACGACGATACGGAAATGAGAAGAATTGCACATTACTGATGACGTGATCGCGGCGGCGCCGGCGCACTGATATAATACGCGCCAAACTTTATGGCCGCTCGGAACTTAGCTCCTGCGCGGGGTGCGGGGGGACGCCACTCGCCGCTGCGCCCCCTCCCCCCGCACGTTCCGGCGATACCCGAAATGTGTGTACTGCGCATCGAACTGCGCGTAGATCAGAGCGCCCTTAAAGTTTGGCGCGTAATATATTTGGGATAACTCCGAACCTTATCAATGTATAGACCTCTGAATAGAAGCAACACGGTAATCGCCACTTCCTACTAACATGGAAAACCACAGCGCAGTGAGAAAAGCAAATTGTGAGTATAATAACCCACTGTAACCAACCCAGCTATTAGAACAATAACCGTAAATTAGATAACTCAATAGATAAGCATACAGGCAAACTGACGGACAGTATCTCATTGTTCGTACTCGCGGACAAAGGTTCGAGTGGGCGCAGAGAAAAATACTTGAATTATGTTATGAGATGTAAAGGGTGATTGAGTAATATGGCGAAAGGGTAAATACACCATACGTAGCTATAGTTGCAAGCTCTTCGTTAAGTAGGCGTTATTTAGGTCAACGTGTGGACAAATACGGAGCTCACACACAATTAAACAATTGACTAGTCATTTGTTAGGTAATAACAATAATCATTACATTACAATTTCTTGCATGCAACATGTTACCGAGTTACTGGGTTACTTGGTTATTTTCTTTTTTATGTTTATTTTGTGAAACAATTAAAAAATATAAATGTACATGTACAAGGTTTTGTTTGACCGCGGCTCCACCCACGTAATATTCCCATATCTATCCCACAGGAAAAGTGAGTTTTTGTGGGATAACAATTATATAAATAATAACTGTTTATATAGACAAAATCACGTCGATCCGTCACTCTGTTGCATCAAAATCAGGACAAACCAACATACACACTTTCATATTACATTAGTAAGGATACGATTAAAAATTTAGTTTTAAATTACAGTTGATTAGTTTAATATTAAGTATTTCTAATATTTTTTTGAACAAGATCAAGCTCGAGTATGGACTAAGATTGGATCTTATTAGCGGTTACTTGAACCTTCTAAATCGTTTATGAAATCTCATTACGGGCCAAGGTTTGTATGTAAATCCTTTAAAAGTCTTGTAAGGTTAACCTTTACGCTTATAGAGTAAGTTATGAAATATGCAGAGCGAAGCCGTAGAAAGTCACTTCCGGAGTCCAATGTATATGTCACTGACAAAAGTTTGAACCGGTCAAAACTGTTTTTGTCTAGACACGTTTTTCCAAAGAACTTATAGACTGAAATATCGCTTCTGAAGGAATAAATAAAATACTCGAAAAGATAGAGATAGGTTAAGATATTTATATAGATTGGCTATTTACTTTTTTCACAGTAAAAGTGTTAACATTCCGTCAACCTCCTTTTTATCAGGTTCTAACCTACATTTTTAACACACTTCAGAAAAGGAGGAGGCGGTCTGGTTTCAAAACAGTACGTGTATAAACTAAATTATTATTCATTACGCTTACACTCTCACACCCCCTCACTAGGATTCCCTGTGTTGCGAGTGGCGGCGGACACACACACACTAAACAATACAGTTTAACGCCCAAGTCCCGAGTACAAATATTTATCTGCCAAAGAAATGTCTGCACCGGCCGGGAATTGAACCCGGGATATTTTTATATTACTTTTAATTATTTTTACCGATGTCTTTAGCCAAAAATACTTTAGACTGGTTGAGAAATTTGACCTTAACATACAAGTATGTACACACGTACGTCAATACGTACATCATAATATAACGGTAGCAGCCACAAATATCGAGCAGGCAACAGCCAGCATCAACAGCCAGCCGATAACATCAGCCACTTCGTGACAAAACGCTCAGCGAGATGTTAACAACACGAAATCGATTACATTCCAAAATCGATTTCGATTAATTGTAGAGCACATTTATCAACACATCGTTAAAAGTTACGCCTCGATTTCTAAACAGTATCGACTAACATGTACGTGATACGCAATAACAATTACTCTAAAATGACAACCGATTCAGAAAGATATCAATTAGGAAGAATTTAAAACGAAGAAACTTTCTATCTCAGTGTAAATGATTCGTTGAAGTAGTCGAGACGTAAGTATAACACGTACGACCTCAAATCCATCACACTTGATTGCCACCCGCCCCAATCTCAATTTGCATAATTCTCATTTAGCTCAACAATATTGTAACAAACTGTTATACGAAATATACAGGCCTTTATTATTTATATCTTGATAACCTACTTGTAGAGGAACATTTTATTGTTTGATGTTTAAGAACTTATTAACTCAATTGCGTGCCATGCCATATTTAAAAATAACTAAAAAACCGGTTCAGACTAAAAAGCCTAATTAAGCGGTAATTTGTGTACTTGTGTACCCTCTACAATCTCTGAAAATATCATCAAAATCCGCAGACAGAAAGAGAGATAAAAATTACAAAAAGGTTGATTATGCTTGGGTGTCATATAAATACGTAGCATTATATTCAATTTATTGACCTTAATTTAATTATCACAGACGGTGTCTGATAGGACAAAATGATTTACGAAAAATACAGGCTTTATTAACCAGTATTATTTTTTCATATCTTGATATTAATTTTATATCAACCTACCTTGATAGACGAACATTTTATTGTTTGAAGTTGAAGAACTTATAAACATAATTGCTATTTTTATTGCAGATTAAGCAAAATGGTACCATAACTATAAGATTCAATATTTTTATGGGATAATTGCTAGTCTCCAAGGCTTATTGTTTTAAATGTCATTCTCATTTGTAATCCTCCAATAGCGGGCCAAGAATACGCACTTAAATTGATTTTTTACTGCTTGACGTCATAGGTAGCTTCTGGCACAGTTTTTTATATAATTTATATCAAAACAAAAACAGTTCCATATAACCAGAAGTCAAAGAGGTTGCAATTAGACTACAAATTTACCATTTTTTTTTCTGTAATACTTAATTGATTGTTTACCAATTCATAAACTTCTCCATTAAACATGTGCGTGTAAAGATTGGCAAGTGGCAGTGGCAATGGGCTGGCCATATTTTCCGGAGGACCAAGAATAATTTAATGAGCTCGAGAATACCACAATGGCTCCTTTTTTTAAATCATCACCTAACATATTGTTATAACGTAATTACTGCTCAAATGGGAAAATAGTTGTAATGGTCAATGGTCTTGGTCTATTGAAATTTTGTAGTAACGAATAAGATAAAGTACGTCAACCATAAAAGACTGAAAATAAACCTCCTATTGAAGGAAGAATAATTGATGAATATATGTTATTGCGAACTGCCTTCAATTTAATACAATCAATGGTTGCGAAAACTTTATAAAATGAAAAAATACGCGAGCCAAATATAGTAGGTATCGCACACAAGGCCAGCGCAGACTTTGGTCCTAATTAATCCTTTTCATCCCGAGAGGAGATCCGTGCCGCGTAATGAGATGGGTCAGGGTAGATGATGATGTAAACGAGTGAGTAAGCGTTGTTTGTTTATAAGCTAATCATGGTTGTTGGCCGGCGATAGGGGTTTAAAAAAAAGATAATTTAATAATTAATACATTACATTTCACACGAACTCTCTATTGTGACGTTTCTCAAGTGTATTACCTAATGATGAAATAAAAGTTTTGATTTTGATGTATGCATGTAGCTTTTAAATTTTTTGAATCACTTTTTACATCATTATAGAGTAGTAAAAATATAATTAATGTTGGAAATGTTTCAATTTAATTTCAATACAAATTAAAAATCGAGAATAAATTTGAGCTGATTAAACGCCACCATTTTTCGCGCGCTTTAGATGACGACACGTGATATGATATCGTAACCCAAAAACTACACACACCATAACGTCTACCTAAAAACCTGTTGTCATGGCGTATGACGTCACGTTTCGTTCTAACCAAAGGCGTTGCCATTGCACATTATTATTAGTACATTTAATCATATTTTCCATTACAAAGGAATAGAACAAGAAAATAATACCTTAGAATGTGTGAACTATATATATTCGAAAAAAAAGATGTGAACCAAATTGAAACTACCCGCATATTCCCTATTAGGTAAACACACTGTCAAACACAATCGCAAACTCGCAACAGTCTTACCTAAACAATCATAGATCACCTAAGCTTGACTTCACTACTAGGACGGATCGACGTCAGGTCGCGCCACCCACGTATTGTGTCACGAAACTTATCGCAGTGGGGCCTAATTAATGACTTCACTCGTGACTGACCCCATCTCACTTACTAATTGCTAGGTAATGATTAATGAAGTCTAGACAGTTGGCGGCGATTTGGAAAAATAGCAGCTTTATTTTTGTTTCTGTATTGCTGTAAGATCTGCTTTAAGTTTAGTAGGTAGCAAATAATTACGAAGAAGTTTTTATATAATATTTTTATATATGTTCGCCTGCTTTAAATTTATGATGTTTACAGCTGTTACTGACCTTGAAAAAAAACAGCTTAGAAATGGTATTGGGTACCGCCAAATGGTTAGGCGATGTAATTACCGGGCAGATCGTATTCCTGGAATTCTCCTGATCTCCTGGTATCCTTAAAAAAATCAAATTTTATTACACTATGTATGCTCTATCTCTGTATCTCTCTTTTGTATGCTCTTTTCAATATTCAACTAATGTATCATATTTCATCTCATTCTTTGGAGGATTATAAATTCTTATACCAAGTTAAACTCCCACGTGGCAGTGTAAGCTATAAACATAAACGGCCGTACAGTGTACAACTACTCCCTGTTTCGTAGGTGAACTACGCGTACAAATATGGGAAAAGGTCATATTTCATATCTGTTATACTGCTAGTACTAGGATTTATGTGCTGAAATAGTAGTCTTAGGCCTTTTCACATTACTGTACTTCCTTATTAATATGCCACAAATAGGAGCGCAGTTTCACGTTGGAGTATTTTCTTGCCGCGGTAGGTTGGCGCCGTCACGATATTTACTTATAAGTAAATGTTTTTGAAACGTTGCAATGTATTTCTTATGCGTGGAAAATGGACAAAAGGGTAATATCAGAATATAAAGGCTGTGGGAATATTACTAGTTACGAGTATTTTTTCGTGTAAAATAATGTTTTTTAATTTTTAATTTATGAATTAATCTGTTATATTTTTAAGGTTTATTATCTTTTGCAAAAACATTATCTACCAGTCAACCCTGGGTAGATGAGATTATTAATTGTAATTTTAATTGTAATTTTAAGTGTAATTTTAATGTTAATTTTAATTGAAATTCTAATTAAGTGTCGTAATCTTTAACTTGTAGGTGATGCGTTTTGGAATAAGCTGTAAGCACTGCAAGTATTAAATTAAAATAAAATAAATGAAAAAAAAAATCCGTGCAAAACAGGACTATTTGAAACGACCGGCGTGTATTAAACAATACGTCGGAGGGTCAGTTCGCGTGATCCTCGCCATAAAGTTAGGTTTTTGTTCAGATTTACTGCGGCGATACCAATAGAGGTCAGGATGTCAAATCCACCATGTTAATAAACTTTAATAAGTCAGTACCGTTTCTTAGATGGAGACGATTACCTGTTACGGCTACCCTATTTAAAGCTTATCTTCCTAATTATCTCTAATCGAGATGGCGGTGGAATCGAGTACTATTTGTAACAATTAAAACTTCGTGTTCGTTCGTCTATTATATAGATTCAACTACGAATGCTCGAGCGGTTATTAGACTATTTATAAGTAACAAGCTCTTGCACATGCCCTCTGTGTGAAACCAGTCATGTCGTGAGTAAGAACTTTTTGTCGGTTTAATTTCGATGGAGCAATGGAAAAACTAACAATGAGCGGAAACCTGTACTTTGTGCTATCTCGGCATAAAGGTATTATACAACTAAAGGACGATTGTTGCTAAAATATCGTAGCCAAAAATTAACGTAAGCGCTAAACAACATTTTAATTTTATTTCACAAAACTTTTTGAAGGATTAATAACAATATTTCGGGTTTTTTAGAAATTATTACTTACCTACTTACTATGTTTTAAAAATATTTTCTTGAACTAATTCGTAAAATTATAGTAGTGGCACAGATAATAGAAAATAATTAGTCCTCTTCATAATATTTTGATCTCGAAAGAATTTCACGTCATCTCGATTTCTTTTTTGAATTACTTAGTTCATATCTATAGTCAAGAAACACATTCGTGGAATTGAAAGCACACAGTTACGATTTTCACTCGCTGCGCAACTATGAGCGCTCCAATCCACTTTAGGTATATTGTAGAGTTTACCGACAATGTTTCTGTACGCTTGTCGGCTAACAATAATTATGGCAGGCCGAACAGCGAAAATCAATATTATTGACCAGCAGTCGACAGACAACCTCGAAGTGGAAACAACTTATTCACCGACTACTCCTAATTCTAAAGGAATGTGTAGTAATGTCGAACTATATAAATTAGGATGTTATTACAAGTCATGAAAAGTTGATAACCGTTTTTAATTTTTTATTTCACGTTAAGAGGCCTGTCAAATATCACATCTATCTCGCTCGCACGTTCAAACATTTTCATCGATTGTAAAAGTCAAGGTAGACTTTTAAAAAATGTGTTTCGATATCATTGTTGGCAATAAAATTACGGTCATTTAAGACACATATTTAAGTCACTAACAGTCCTTTCTTCCTGATTCTTATACTAACGAATACTGACCAACTCACATGTTATACCTACTATCTGGTCTAGTTCCTTTTACGGGGCCTATTCGAGGTTTGTCACAAATACCATGGGCGGATGCAGTGGATGGG
>DWLO01003126.1:0-11406 GCA_018245335.1 Dalla quadristriga | reverse complement strand
GCGGTGGTACCGCCCCGGGCGAACCGTATACTGGCTCTACCACCTACCAAATGTATATTGTGTCGCAGATTTTTTATGTACGTAATCGATGTCGTGAATGATGTTGATGCTACGGGTTTAGTCTTCAGTCGCCACACTGGTTACAGTGTAAAGCTGTTGACAATGTTATGTATATACAAATCCAGTCATGGATGATTTGATACTATTGCGGAATATTGCTTCTTGAGCAATTAAGCAATCTTTTTTGAGAAAATAAGGGTGATTATTTTATACGGGCAATATTCCATTTCCTAGCTGTTAAAAAGAAAAATAGTTTACAGCACAGTAAACTGGATTATAATGTTAAAAGTTTTACGGCTAGCAATCAGCAAACCCTCGAACGGTTATTTCTGGTACCGTTATTACAAATAAATAAAGTAGGTTACAATAAATACTAGGTTAGGCACTTAAATATTTAAAATAAAATAACAAAAAACATTACATGTAGTCATTTTTCATTTTCCATTTCCCGTTTTCAACTATATTCTTTTATACAGATAGATGGCAGGATACATAATGGTCAAGTATCATGGTCATTTCTTACATGCAAATATAAATTTTTATTTTTAGAAAAAATGCATGCAAATTTAATATCAGTATTAAATACAATTATTCAATAACTATGAATTTAAGAAATATTTTACGACAATTTTCATAAAACTCAAATTAAAAACCACTTAATTATTAATAATGTCGTAAAAGTTAGCCGTAAATCTTATGCTATCATAATTTTTACCTGGGATATGCCAGGTAGATAGATATCTTAATAGTAAACATGAAACCATTCCAGTGAGTAGCGTATTAGTTACTGTCAGTCTAGTTATAATAACATCCGCAAAACTTTATAATTAAAACAGATGAGAAATAAATCCTTCTGATGCCAATTAAATCTCTCGATTATATTATGTATAACTAACTGGCTTCTTATCAAATTATCTTCTACTATGGCTTCTACCATTTAAGTAAAACCTTTGTAGTCTCAGTAATAGTTCTGTAACTATGTAGTCACATTGAAATTTAAGGCTTTATCTATTAACTATCATTAGTTATCATTATTTATTAACGTGACTTTGTAGCTATTGCTGAGATTAAAAAGGTTTTACTTAAATGGTATTTCATAATACTTTCTAGGAATATAAATACTGGAATATAATAATTGGGATCCTATTTAACAAATATAAATACTATTAAAACAGGTTTAAAGAAGAAATATAAATTGGTCAAATAACAATGCGATATTTTCTGAAATTTATATTGATGGCGTTCACTTCACCTGACCGCCACCATCAGTAGCAATGATGCTATGCCAAATTCCTTAAAATACGTTGTCTTCGTTGGGGCGAGTTATATTATTTTATTCATCAAATATTAAATAGGGATTTGAAAGTTGCCATCTCAAATATAATTCATTACGTAAAGCCACACTAGCATCTGAGAAACTTTGTCGAAAAGAAAAGCGTATATTATTCAAATACAAAAAGATTTCACTACACATTAATAGTTCACAACAGCTTAAGTAAGTGTATTATTTAGCGCACAGGTCTGATTGTTGGGTAAAATTCCATCTGAGGTGTTACTTGGGGTTCTTTAAAAAAATAAAAAAGACTTGAATTCCGGGCCAGTGACGCATTAACGTGTTACTTATGTTGATGTTTCTTGTGTCCATAAATGAAGGCACAGAAATGATGTTGACCACTTAACATCATCAACTTACTACTGATCTGCTTGTGTGCTTAAATTTTAATAAAATAGAAAAGGTGTCAGGTAAAGAAAAGGTTTCCCAGGTGGTAGAACTCGTCTACAGTTCTGCCCTGGAATGACATAAAGAAGGTATATTTAGCCTATTGCCACGAGAGGGGTGAAGTTAATATCATTTTAATTTGAAGACCATGAAAGATCATCTAGAGTCCTTCATTAACATTTTCATATTTATCTGAACCAATTAATTCAGGTTCATTGTTTTTATTCTCTCCACTACTTAAGAAACGGTATTTCATTGTTTCGTATATTGTCAAACTATAGTTTCGCAGTTTCAGCCATACATTTTCATATATCATGGCGAAACAAAAGCGTAATTGGTGCCAGAAGCGTGTTCCGTGGCCTATGTAAATGGAAATTCATGAATAGTTTAAATTTCATTAATGTGGGTTGACATTACGCATAAGTTTTATGGGTGTAATGCTGAGTAATTTTATAATTTATGTGATTTTGTTTTAATATGAATTGGTTACTTACTCAAATTATTTGTAGAAACAGATAAGTGGTTAAGGTAAGATAAAGTAAAATAGGAGTATGATTTAATTAAAATATTTTGAATAAATCAATAGACCTCCCAAATTTCCATAAAGATGTATGCACACTTACACGTTATGTATCCACAATATAAGCAACGGGTATTGTGACTTACTATGACAGACCATTCTCTGTAGTGTCAAGCTATGGACACTTAAAAATATAAGTGTCCATAGCTTTCATACACCACTTAGCATCAAGTGGTGTATATGACCTTTGGTCTTATAGTTACATAACAATTTGAAACACGTAATAATTGTGACTCAACCTATTCAATATGATAACTATGACAACAACAAACATAATATCCTTATTTTATCACCCAATTTAACCTTCTACAAATCCATTCCTCGTTCCCACGGAACACATTAAATCACGAATTATATCTGAAACGCTTGATTGATTGATTGTTCTGTGCATTCGTGCATACCATTCATAAGCGGCAAAGGCTTACGGATATTGCTCCAATAGCGTATTATGATTAAATCTTGGAATATCCTCAAAGCTCCTTAAAGCAGAGCAGATAATGATAAATTACTTGTGTTACTGTGGATTACCACGTTATACGTGTACGAGTATGTGTTTGCACATGTACACGTATAAACACTTTATATTAGTAAGTACCTATGCTATAGCGTAGGTGTAACTGTTATTGAGTTCCAGTGTTTATCAGAAGAAACAAAATAAGAAATAGTTACCCGTTGATGAAGTAAAATCAAGCTTTCTTTATTACGTAGCACTGCTCACTACGTTCTAATTTCTATTAAAAGATACAACAATATGAACTTATAAATAGATCCCGTGATGAAAGAAACAATGTTTCATAATTTTACTGTTGATGAAAATGTCGTTAGTGTTCACCAAATCGGTCTTGGAGCAGTTTGAGCCTCAATGTTCCAACCGATTAGTGGAATTGAATCAATTATCTTTGAATTGGAATGAACTGATTCTACTCGGTACCCTAAAAGCCCATTACATAGTATTTAGAACCACTGTGAACGATTAAAGCCACTACTAAGACAATATCGTGGATACGAATGCCTGAAAGCGACTTATAAAGTAGTGTAACCAAAACATTAAATCTCTAAAGATAAGAAGTTGAAAAGTTTTCTGGAACAAAGTTGTTTTCTAAGATGTTCCTTGTATTACAATGCAAAATCTGAACGCACGGCAGGGAACCAGTGAAGTGGGTACACTCAGGGGCGAGCATTCCATACATGCAAACAATCACTGCCTACCACACAGAATTGACCAACAAATATTATAACAATAACTTTATTCTTTATTATTTTTCAACGATATAATAGTTATGACCCGATACAGGATAGGCATCAAGACGGTCAACGCGTGTCGAAGAATTTCAGGTAAGGTTATTAATATTTCCATTACATTTCAAATGTACTCAGTGCCTAGCCTGTGTTTTCATCCTGTGCGCGCCACTGGGTATACACTACACGAACCAACCAACACGAACCAATAGATCCAGTTTTTCTCGTCTTCATATCTTTGCTTATCGTTAGATAGGCTTTTGAAATTTTTAATATAAATTATGCTCAAGTAGTTTAAAGCTTAGTATGAAATTGAGCCCTCATAATATTAAGTGCCAAGTTCACATTTAAGGGATAATAATTATTTAGTAGAAACTTTTTACTAAAAGGTAAGTAAGTACACTTGAGGTATAAATTTTGCGCTAAAATTCATTTTTACAAACTTAATACTTTTAACTTAATACCTTGATTACAAATAGGTAATAAATATCATTTCACGATTGTTTCTACTCTGTGGGAACGTAGGGCCCACGAAACTTAGTTTGTCAGCAAAGATTACTATTATTTTATTGGTATATATTAATTTACATAATGAGGATATTTTAAAACTTATCTCCCTCTTATAGATTGGGCATTTTAATAATTGGACATTTTGGGAATTGACCATTTTGTGAATTTTTGGAATATTGACATTTTGAGAATTAATTCCCACCATTAAGCTATATTTACAAACCTGAGGTATCTACCCAAATAAATTTCATATTTCTTTTTTCCATAAATAGAATTCATTGATTTATATATTTACTGTCACAAACCTAGACGAACAAATAGCCTGCAGCCAACCCAAGAATAAGAACCAGGGTTACGGACTCGTGCCTCCCCCGATGACCAATCATTTCATACATCTGCTACAAATTCCTGCATTCGTTCCACAACTGTTTTATGACTACCACTAAATCCTTAAATTCACCTTGGTGAATTAGCCCAGGTGAATTAGGTCTACTTAGCTACTAATTTCAAAAATTCCCGGATCAGGCCCTCCGTCCACACGCACACCCCGCTCTGCCACCCCACGTATTTATGCGGTGAGCGGAATGTTAAGTTTGTAAGTGGTAGAATCTGTGTTGTACTTTGGTTGACAGTGGTAGCATTAAGAGACGGACCAAAAACCATTAAGGAAATCGAGCTGACAGGTATTATTGTAGGCCTATTTAAAAAACAAAGAGTAAAAATTATTAAGTATATTCAATAGCAAAATTTTAAAAACGCACTAAATTTGGACAGCAATACGAATATTAAGAATGAGCATGTAATTATCCCAATGGGTAGTGTGTGGGGCTAACGACAGCGACGCCTACGTTTACGGCGTCGACGGCAGCTGCGACGGCGGCGGCGGCGACTGCGGCGACGGCGGCGGCGGCGACAACTACGGCGGCGGCGGCGACTTCGGCGGCGGCGGCGACTTCGGCGACGACGCTGAATCAAAAGCATAAATTAAAAATATCTTACTAATAATATTATAGTTGCGAAAATTAGTTTGTTTGATACGCCTTCACGGCTAAATCATTCAACTGATTTTCACAGAATTCTGTAGAAAGGTAGTGAGTCGCGTAGGTGCTAATACGAAGTCGCGGAAAACAGCTACTATTATAAACATAATATGACATCATCAATATCTCCCTTTTATATCGGAACGGATCAACATTTTGGCTCCGTGTACGAGTATCTGCACTATCACCAACGACGAATATAGAGTAAAGCCACAATAAACTTAACCGCGGTAAACTTTAACCCCCTCAATTATTAAAAATCGTTAATGAGCATGTAAACTAACAAAATAATGATGTACCCAATGTGTTAAATGTCCATGTAGCTAGTAACTGAATATGACAGCTATAATAAGGTTTATAAGTAAAAAGATTTCTTATTAATTAATCAGTTATTCATTACTTCAATTAAATTAAAGTTTATAAGTAAGACCGTAAAACTTTGCCACTCGGCCCGGCTTAACTTCTATCAGTCACGGTTGACGTTCGCCGTGTGACTTAGAACGCTTTATTGCATGCACGTTTTCTATTCTGATATCACGAAAGGAGCGACTCACGCGCTTGGAGCAGCGCCGACGGCGACGGCGGCGGCGACAGCCACAGCGGTCCGCAGGCTCCACTGAGCGACTAAGCGACACAGAGCGGCGGCGGTGGTCTTTCTGCCCGCCATCTCGCCTGCAAACAAAATGACTTCTGCCATCATCTTCATCACGCCCCATACACTGGCTCGCTACTGAACATGAGTCTCTTATCAGAAATAGAAGGATTTCAGCGCTTGTCCATCGCGCTGAGATGGCCGGCGCCGGTGCATGTATTTTGTCTTGTGTTCGGCCCTGGCAATCTCGGCGTGGTGGTCGATCGCAGTGGCGTCGTCGCGTCGCCTTGCCGACTCGGTCCGAAGTCTCGTTGTTCGACGACGGTGTTGGTGGACAAGCCTATTCGAGGTGTGTCACAGATGTCTAGGGGCGGCAGTGGTTGGTGGAAGTGCATGCCCGTTTGATATTCTAATAACATAGACTAGACTACATGTGGCTTCGTATTCCAAAAATTCGTTTTCCAAACAAACACTTCATCGTCTATTCAACAATAACAACGGATATAGTCGTTGCTTTTAAAAAAATAATGTATCACTTACCTTCTATTGGTTTGTTCCTCATTATCACCGACCCGTTCACTGGAAAAAAATGAATGCGTGTATATGTGTGTGGACGCGAAAGAAGTAAAACTTTTATAGTATGGGTTTTAAATAAGAATGAAATAGTATGGGTTAGCTAGAAGAATATCCGAACGATGACAAATATATGTCAGTACGGCTTTCCGAATGAATGAGCTGAACGGTGATTGGACGAATGTTTTATGAAAATGACAGCCGTTGTATAAAATAATATACACTCGTCAGCAATTTGGCCACCATCCGCCAACACTGCGCTCCTGATACTACCATGACATCGATTGTTCAACCGGACATGGATAACAAAAGACACATTCATGTTATCATAACCTCGATGATGACACGGACACAATAAAGGAGGTAAGACTGCGTCAGCAACTGGTAACCAGTGTGCAGAACAAAATCTAATCTATTACTCCGCCTTTTGAAGGCCCACTGCTGGACACAGGCTTCCCTTAACCCACCGTTTTTACTGATCGTATGCCATCTGAATCCAGCGGTTTTACACAGTCTTCATGTCGTCAGTCTACCTGGTCGGGCAGCGATGTGATTTCGAATCGTGGTCTGGTTTGTAGACCTTTCATCCTCATCAGTCCTTCGAAGTACCCGCATGCCCACTTCCACTTCAGCTTGCTTACTTAAAAAACTATAATCTTATAATTATCAAGTGTAAATACCAGTTGTCTGTTTGTTTTTCTTTCTCGCCGTATACCGCCTTCTTAGCAGCGTGGTTGTATTGCGCGTGCTCCGAGCGCTTGCGCGCAGTCTCGGCCCGGCGGCGTCTATGGGAAACGAATAACAATGTTGTTAGTGTCGTTTGGCTTAGATTTCAGCCCCTCCCTTTGGGTCACCGGGTACGTGACGTAAATATAGGTGTTTCAGCGGTGCGCAGGTATAGAGCGCAGGCCCTAAAGGGACGTGGGAAATCTTGGTAATTTTTGTAATCCTTATGAGCCTTAAGCTTGGTTGTGGTCAACGCTTTACGAAGTGTCTACGGGCTATCGACAGTTGAATGGCCGTAGGGAGAGTCTTAACGCGAATGTTGTAACAATATAGCAGTGTGACTTTTTGGATGATGTACCGTGACCGCGAGTGTCAATAATCCCTCCTATCAATTCACACTGAAGCAGCGGGGTGGAGTACGATCTAGGCATCTTCAGTTGTGAGGGAGATCCGTGCCCTGTAGTGGTCCGCTAATGGGCTGCAACCACTACGACAGTAGCAGAACTTTTTTGTGTCTGCAATCTGGGTGACTGAAAGTCACCCGAGCACGCTATCACTTTCATTCTACTTGAGGTATATTCTCTTGTATCCTTCTCACTTCTGCTGTAAGTTGACGTAGGCCTTAAGGCGGGCGGTGTAGCGCGGTGCGTCGGTCTCGCTGCGCTTGCGCATGAACTCCACCTGGTCGTCGTTCAGCTTCTTTCCATCGTTGTGCGGCTCCATGGCGCGCCGCAGCCCGCCACCGGCACCTCCACTACCTGCGAACAAAACAGATAGCATATAGACAGACATACAGACAGTATAATTCCCAAGAACACAGACGCCGATGAAGCCAGCCAATGGCAACCAAACCACAGATTACTACTTGCATTACTATTACCAGACAGCATAATAAGAGCGGGGGCAATGCAACCTGCTCCCTTTAGTTTATAAATTGATTCAAAACAGACAGAAAAGGCTCAGTAGATCCTTTGAAGGATCAAAGCTAACCGTTGAGATGAACCGACGATACTACCGAGGTTCCGACTACATACTAGCTACCTATATATAAAACCTACTATAGCGTCCTATTCTTCAGATTTTGAAATCTTTTTCTTGGGATATCATTTACTAGAGTCAGAAGGTTCCTGGTATGTACTCGTAAATTTATTTAACTTCCAGGGCTGATTTTCTGGTAAGTATTTTACAAGTCGACAAAATCTAAATTATTATCGACCAAAATTTCTTTAAATCATACTCACAACGTATTCCTCGCCGCTGCTCGTTTCATTGTTGCAAACAAAAGTACCAAAAAAAATTATGAAAAAATACACAAGCAATTACATCAGAATTTTCTTTGACATTGAAATGATTGAATTTGAACAGCTACTTCTTTTTATTAAAAAATAATACGTCTTCAATAACTCAAATATGGCCAGTGTCAAATCAACACATTAATCTCTTTAAAAAAAAATTAAGAAATTTCGTGAGTATAGCAAACGGTCATGCAGTCCCACCAACCACAGCCGGTATGGTCATCTGTGCGAACCCTAGAATAGGACTGCACGAGGGACTGTTAGTTAGTAAGTCCTGTTAGTATTAGGTGTTGATAGGTACTCACATTGTGGGGAGTTAGGACTATTAGTTTACACTAACTAGATAGTAATCATTGGGTTCGTAATCGTTAATATTATTATTTGTTATGTGTTTATTCTAACCCTCTATACTTGTTCATGTATAAATAAATGTAACCGGTATCCACACCAACAATAGGGTATATGCGTGTAGTTTAAATTTAGTTCAATTTTTTTTTCCGAATATTTATCGTTCAGACATTGTTTCTGAGCCATTATTTTCTTATTTTATTTCTGTTTAATGGCAAAAATGTATAGGTATACAAGATGTGCAAAATAAACAAAGATAAGATAAGATATTATCAAACAGTGTTAAACAAACACTGTTGCAACTAATCCTTCGTTATTTGGGTATGATTTGAATATGCTGGCAACAGTTAGGTATATAACAGCAAAACGCGATTGCATAACGTTAGATTGAAATCTCCTTCAGTATTGAATGAAGTAGGTACTCAAAATATACGCCAAGAAAATTCCAATATGGCGTCCCGGTGTGAATATTTCGCATACTGTTTAAAAAATGCATCCGTTGAAAACTGTCTCATAGCCCGCGCGTCGGCGCACGGTGCAGGTGCGTTTATTTTTATTTACAAATTGTCCAGGCAAACCAATACGCGTCTACTATATGTCGTCGCAGATGGAGAGCAACGCCACCGAAGTCAGTCAGGCTGAAGAAAATGCTAAACAGGTGCGAAAAGAACATAAGGAACTAGAGGTCGTAGCTTACGTAACGTGTCTTTGTCACTCGTCACTTATATTATATTGTATTTTTATACGTAACAATTTCAAAAAATCGCCGTGTCCCGTGAGTTACGGGGAAAAATACGTTACGTATGCTACGGCTTTGACTCCGATAGGAACGTCTTTGAACAAAAGACGAAGAGGCAAGCCTCCCCCATCGCTCTCAGTCAAATCGCCGCAAACCCCTTCCGATGCTGAAGGATCCCTCACCTTGCACTATAGGCCCTACTCTGGACGACTATTGGAGCCAAGGGGAAGCCCCAAAGCCTGAATCCTCATGCGAAAGAATGATCCTAAGGCTAAGGAATAATATGATGGATTGAAAACAGTCGATCCTAACTGTACGTTTGCACCAAAAAACATTTAATACATAAGATTTATTGTTGGCCATGTTCGGACTAACTCATTAAACATGTTTGTCAATGATAGAAACGTCATTGATGTTTGTCTATAGATTTGTTATTATTATCGTTCGAACTGTTGCACATTATGTTTCGCAACTTGTTTACAACCTTGTATTTAGTAATCTCCGCTTAATTCGGTAAACATTTTGTATAACATGTGTGTTATAAATGATATGAGCTACGAAATGTCAAACAAGGTGCTGTTCAATAAGTTGTGTGACAATACAAACACGGCTCGATCACAGGCAGAAAAATTAGGTTTTACGATAATGTTTCATCATTGCAAACTCACAGTAAGTATTCACGATTGCTTGGTTGACATTCAGGTAGGCAGTGTACGGGACGCAGATGATATATAACACAGTTTACCGTGATATTGCGTAGCGCTTGCAGTATGAAAATTTATCGCACTGTATGACTGTAGGAATACGAAGTTAACTCATAAAAATGAGTGGGCCACTCTTAACGGAAGATATTTTTCATTGGGAGAGCCCAGTTCTTTTATTATTACCTACAAAAAAAGAGCCTGTGGCGCTTTGGCCGTGGATCTGACTACTTTGGGTTCGATATACGGCTGGAGCAAACATTTGTTTCAAAGATAAGTATTTCTTAGTCGTTAGTCGTGCGATTTTGTCTGCGTGTAACCGTCACACATAAAGCGTTATTAGCTGAAGAGGTGTGGAGTGCACAACTATTTTATAAATAGTTTTTTTTTTCAATATTTTTATATTACACTATACTAGTGGCATTCTGTCAGTATGTCAGTACGTCGCGGACCCACAATACCACCAGTGATACATCAGAATAATAACAAAAGCAAATTCTTCTGAGAGTGATACCACTGGAGTAGCAAGAATTTTGATACTAAAAACAATCCCTTTTACCACTATCCGCAAATTATCCGTTTTATTCGCAAAAAGTAAAGTTTCGCAGAGTATAATTAAAATACTATCCGTGCCAGTTTATAACAAGCCATAACAAGACGGAATACTAGTTTATATAAGGTAGGAACCTACTAGGATACACACAGGGCAATAATTTGTATAAATAATAAATATCACCGTTGGTAAGAGGTTTAATTAAGAAAAAAAGGAAAAATCTTGAATCCCTAAACAAGTTCAATTTCGAATTCATTTTACATAATATGTACAAACATAAATTCACGATTTATGGGTACCTACATTCCAGCTCGCAAAACATTGAAGCAATCAAACTGTGATCACGTCCACCCGTCAGCTCCAATAACCGTGTGGTTCTATCAATTGCAGATATTTGCAATGAAAACACTTTTATGAATAGCTGCCGCCTACACAACTTTGTTCATAGCTTTCTCTGTTATGATACTACATGAAAAGTACTTTTATATAAAGTACCTATCATACTTTATTAAAGCAAAAAAAAATTTACTCCTCACCCTAAGGGTGTCTGGAAGAAACTGCTATTTAGCGATAAGACCGCATTTTGTACCTTTTAAGTTGCTTACTATATTTGTCGTGCTTTTGCTTTTGGTGTACAATAAAGAGCAAAATAGCAATGTACGTTGACATTGTTCTGTTCTATGGTATTGAGTTCATATAAAAAATTAAAAACCCCATAGAAACAAAAACA
>DWLO01003125.1:0-11409 GCA_018245335.1 Dalla quadristriga | reverse complement strand
TGTTCTTAAAGGCGTGTGAAGTCCACTACCCCGCAGTTGGCCAGCGTGGTGGATTATGACCTAAATGCTCGACATTCTGAGAGGGGGCCCGTGTTCAACAGTGGGCCAGTGATAACGTGTACCAACTTTTTTGCAGTGTGGTGCAAGTCGGGAACGGGCGGGTCGGATGGGGCGGCGGCGGGCGGCGCGATGAGCTAGCGGCATGGTGGGGGAGGGGGCGGGCCGCGGCGGCGCGCGCTTGCACGTGGGCGACTCGCCCCCGCGGCACATGGGCTACGCGGCGCCCGCGCACGATGCGTCGCTGGCCGGGCTCACGCCGGCGCCCGCGACCGCCATGCCCGCCACGGCCGCCGCAGCCACCACCACTGCCGCCAACGCCGCACTGCAACGGGCTCACTCAAGGTAATTTTCTCCGAATAGTCCCAGACTGCGCTCCGGAATAATGCTGAGTAGGTGCCTTATTTGAAACAAAGGGATGCAGATACTCTGACTATTTTATGACTCTTTGTAATCTTTCTATTCTATTATAAAGGCAAATAGGACCCAACTTAAGCAACCTTGATCTGGACCTGTTAACGTGTTCACCCAACCGTTTCCATATAATAGGTAATCGCTACATGGAAACTATGACCACTGGCAGAAGTATTGTATTTTAGATTGGTATAATGTAAGATGCACGTCACTAGGTCTTATATCAAGTCCCTGCACCAAAGTACTCAAAATGTTATCCAAAGCTTAAAAAAAGTACATTGGTTACTAAACAATGGTTACAGATCGATGTCGTCGCTACCACCCGAGCCGTTTATGATGCTCCGCGCGAAAGCGCTGAGCAAGCGCGTCATCATCAACGTGGGCGGCGTGCGGCACGAGGTGCTTTGGAGGACGCTGGAGCGACTGCCGCACACTCGACTGGGACGCCTGCGCGAGTGCAACACGCACGATGCCATCAACGAGCTCTGCGACGACTACTCGCTGCAAGACAACGAGTACTTCTTCGACAGGTACGCTTTTTGGTTTTCATTTAAGATGGCCTGCTGATCCTAGGGCCCCAGTGCTGTGGCGGACGCTGGAGCGACTACAACAAGCACGAGGCTACCACTGAGCTCTGTGACAACTACTCACTGCAAGACGATGATCTTGGACAGGTACGCTTTTTAGTATTCACTTAAGATTGCCTGCTGAACCTAGTGACACACACGCGGCTCGGTTGCTTACTCGACTGCAATACACGAATACACAAATACACAAATACACGAGACCGACTTCTCGCTGCAGAACAGTCAGTACTTCTTCGACAGGTACGCATCTTTGTATTCAATGAGCACCTCAGACTCTACCAGCTGAACATAGAGTCCCGCTGCTGGGTCGCATGTTGAAGTGGCTGCCACACACACGGTTCGGCCGTCTCAACGAAGCCATTACTGAGAGCAGCATTCACCTGAGCCTTTACCTGCTGAACCTACGTTCCCTAGACTTTACAGTCCCAGTGCAGTGTGCAAGTGTCACAGATACACCCTGGACCGTATTACTATGGCTCCATATATAAATATTTTATCAATGAGGTATTAAATATTTTTAAGTTACGTGAATGTTATTTTATGTTCTATCAATTTCAGGCACCCGAAGAGTTTTAGCTCCATCCTCAACTTCTATCGGACTGGCAAGTTGCATTTAGTAGACGAGATGTGCGTTTTGGCCTTTAGCGACGATTTGGAATACTGGGGGGTAGACGAACTGTACCTGGAATCGTGTTGTCAGCACAAATATCATCAGCGAAAGGAACATGTACATGAAGAAATGAGGAAAGAGGCAGAGAGCTTGCGACAGCGTGAGGAGGAAGAGTTCGGTCAGGGCACCTGCGCCCAGTATCAGAAATGGCTTTGGGACTTGCTCGAGAAACCTACCACTAGTATAGGAGCCAGGGTAATGTATACGATTCTGAAATTCAGGTACTAAAACATTGTTTAATTTAACGACATCACATTAACAAGCTGCCGAGGAAACTTTAACTTAAGTTAAAACTGGAGGTACCGATTAAAGTTTAAATTAAAGCAATATTTAGACTAAGTTCACCATAATATCTATGTAGATAAACGCTTTTGTCTATAGTGAGGCACCCTTTTGCACTTAGACTGAAGAATATATACGTACTATGTTTATGTGAGGCTGAACGAACAAAGTATTTTAAGACACTAGGTATTGTGCTCACTCAGCCACCGAATTAAAATATGTTTATGTTAATTTTTTTAGACCATGTTAAACACGCTATCAATACTTATTATTCACTTTTAACTGTCACATTTTGTTACTGGTTAGTTAACAAATCTAACTACGTAAATTAATGCACTTTGTATTGCTTTAATATGGTTACAAGGAAAATCTGAAATAATTAGAAATCCATCAGAAACTAATTGTGCAGCCTCTTTTAAGTGTCATGAATATCTTCCATGGCTCAAGTAGGTACTCGTAGGTACATTCTCACACACATATTCAGATTTTAATTGTAATATTGCCTCTTAAATATAAAGCTGTTAATGATAAGACTGAATGCATTAAAATAAGTAATTTATTGTTATTAATAAGAATGAAATATTTAGTGTTGTGATCGTGGTGCATGAATAACATCTATCTGTCACTGCTCCCTTCCTTGCTCCGTAGATTGAGTATGGTTTGTTCGAATGTGGTGTTGTGTTCCGGTGTTGTATCACTGTACGTCACTCTGTCGCTTTTGTCTAAACTACGTAGAAATGTGTTTTTAAAATCTTTAATTAATTTATAAGCGGTGCGACCCGACGTATGTAAGTATAATTACTTATATGTACTGTTTAATTTTCTTGGTATATTTTTGTCAATGTTCTTATTTGTGCCGCCCAAGCCAAGTTACCTAGCTGTTATTACTATTTCTTATTTGCTATATTAATAACTTCCTAATATCTTTTGCAACTACATGTATTTCATCAAAGTGTTTTTGTTCATATCCTAATATCCATACAAAACAAATGTGTGACTGTTGTTTGGTTGAATAGCTTTTCAATATTACATTTTGTGTTGCGCTGTTATACCATAGTTTGGACTTCTGTTGAATTTGTCTATTTTAAACATAACAACGTTCTAACATCACGATGAGCAATGACATATGTTTTTTTACCAAATTTTTATAGTTAACTACCCTATTGGGGGTTTGTTACGTATCAGTTAGGTGCCATGAGAAATGGAAAGTCTAGATAAACAAGGTGTGAGACATGAGCCCATAGTTAATATTTGTTAAATGCCGCCGATACCACAACTCATGCCACTGGGTAGAAATATCGGCATGGGACTACACGTTTTACACATATTATTTATTGTGTATGGCGATTTATATAAGTTTAAAATCATGTAATGAGTCCACATACCTTACTACCACATCAAGTTATCATGCACGTGATAAACTCGTCATTAGAATAATGAGTGTAGATATGGATGGAATGCCCCTTACTTTATGGACGCAAACCTTAGTACTTAGATCAGAATCCAGCAGCGATACCACTTGGCCCCACCTGTTTAAATCCTCATTAGGTTACAATGTAATGATATCACTGATCAGTGTTTTTTTTATTTTGGCATAATCTATTGATTAAATTGCTTATTGCTTATTAGCTTGATGGTTTCATTTACCCGCTTACAATAATTACCTATTGGTTTTGGGTATTGATTTTATTTGCAAAACTATTATTGGAAGATATTTAACGTACCTGTGTCGCTAACTACACATGATCTAAAATAGCCTTGAAGCAGATAAAAATAAAGTAACGGTTAAAATGCTTGTACAAATACTTCTAACGCTCTATTGGGAAAAGCAAAATCTTAGTAGATTTAGTGAGTACTAACATTTTGAAATATCCATTACTATTAAAAATGTATAAAAATCTGTTTCAAGGCATCTGGTTGAGTATACGAAATATGAACTTATTTTTCCTACGATGTATGTTAGTCGAAGTGCACGGCACTTAGTGCCCCGAGATAATTTTCGTTACAATAATTTTTAATGTTCACAGCCGCGTCGACCGATCTCCGACTTCTTATACTTTATATAAATTATGAAACAAAGCTTAATTGTTGTCGCAATATTGTAAAATGGGATGGGCTTACGCGATGTGACCAGCCGCCGCCGGCGACGCTCTGGGGCCCGCGTGCGGGGCGGCACGGGACGGCGACGGCGCCCTGCGGACCGCGAAGTCGGTCCGCAGTGCGCGCGCCGCGCCCGCGCCGTCTCCCACCACGGCTGAGCGTCGCTCCGCCGGCGTCCCCACCCTCCCCGCCTCCCCATCGAACACCCCTCCTCTCCTCGAACCCACCAGCGCTTCCGCTTCGTGGTACTGATCCGACTAACAAGCGACGCGGGCGATGGACGAACGAGCGTCGCAGGAGTTGCCTTGACGACCGACCGTCACAACGCGCGTCCGTCCACCCACGATCATTATACTTTTATTTACTTATCTACACCTCGACTACACAACACTACTAACATAATTACCCACCTACACGAATAGATGTTATTTTTACACCAAAATTTATTTAGTAATCTTAAGACATCCTATAACGATAAGACATTGGCTTTTATACTTGTAAATACATACCTATAGGTACTTACATACCTACATAATAACATTCAATTATTTAATGTAGCTTTGTTATTGTACAAATGTGTAGGACAAGCTCTGTATAAACACTGGCATAACTAACTTACACGTTCCACGTATGGTAATCCCGGACCGTAACAATGACGTAATGTGTGATACGATTCGTTTCTACCTGAACGTGTGACAGCGCGGTGACGGGTGAGAGCTCGCTGGCTCACTGCGTGCGTGGTTGCAGGTGATCGCGGTGGTATCGATCCTGTTCATCGTGCTGTCCACGATAGGGCTCACTCTCAACACGATACCTCAGATGCAAGTGTACGACGAGAAGGGCACGCCTATGGACAACCCGCAGCTGGCCATGATCGAGGCCGTGTGCATCACGTGGTTCACTCTCGAGTACGTCCTGCGATTCAGTGCATCGCCGGACAAATGGAAGTTCTTCAAGGGCGGACTCAACGTTATAGACTTACTTGCTATATTGCCCTATTTCGTATCTCTATTCCTACTCGAAACGAATAAAAACGCGACTGACCAGTTTCAAGATGTACGTCGAGTCGTACAAATATTTCGTATAATGCGAATATTGCGCATCCTAAAACTCGCACGCCACTCCACCGGGCTGCAGTCGCTCGGCTTCACGCTGAGGAACTCGTACAAGGAGCTGGGACTGCTCATGTTGTTCCTTGCAATGGGGGTGCTCATATTCTCGTCGCTGGCGTACTTCGCTGAAAAGGAAGAGCCGGGGACTAAATTCATTTCCATTCCGGAAACGTTCTGGTGGGCCGGCATCACCATGACCACAGTTGGATACGGTGACATTTACCCCACGACCCCGTTGGGCAAGGTCATCGGCTCAGTTTGCTGTATTTGCGGCGTGTTGGTAATTGCGTTACCCATCCCCATTATCGTCAACAATTTCGCCGAGTTTTACAAGAATCAGATGCGGCGAGAGAAGGCGCTGAAGCGGCGTGAGGCGCTCGAGCGCGCTAAACGTGAGGGCTCCATCGTATCATTCCACCACATAAACTTGCGCGACGCGTTCGCCAAGAGCATGGACCTCATCGACGTGATAGTAGACACAGGTCAGTACCGAGTAGTCCATTTCCCGCTGTCGCTTTGCCATGTCATGTGTCCTTCGCTCGTGTATGTAACTCGTGTTCAACGCACGCATGCTTCTCGTGCCCAGTGTCTCATTACGTATCTGTGTTACCGAATGCAACGAATGTTGTTTGTACTTAAATGTATGCACGTCGCATAGATTAGCTCTCCGGACTCGCAGGCATATCGAAAATCAAACAGTTCACGTTACATCGCAGCTACAGCTATGTTCACTCGTTCCTTCCAAAGAGCTACACTCTGAGTGTTTTATTCCTTGTCTTCAGGTGACAAGTGCGTCCTCATTGAGGCAAGAGACGACGCCAGATGAGCTACTTACTACTATCGCACAGTCGTCATGCCCGACCCCTTATTATTGTATTCGTAGCTCGGGGTCGGGTCCGCGTCGCGTGTAGCTTGCGATGTGCGACGAAGACACTTTTCTAAGGTCGATTACATTGTCAGCGTAAGCCTAACGCTTCCTAGAACTAACATTCATTTCTCCTGTGGACTGTCCGTTGTGTGTGTATCCGGAGGACGCTGGATTTGTTACTGTTCGTGTGGAATGTGTGTTGTGTAGTTCACGCCGCTATTTACTTACCGTCATTTATTAATAATGTTTTGTGACACGTCTGGCTTAAAAATGTATATAAAAATAAATTGTTACAATAAACGCTTATCGGGAATTCGTGGGAGAAGAAACGGAAAACGCTGCTACTTAAGATGGTATGTGTCTCCAGGACACAACTTGTCGCAGGGGGACGCGACTAGTTTGGAAGGCGAAGCCCCCGCCATCACCGGCTGCTACAAGCAGTACGAACACGCTATCGGCAATAAGATACCGCAGGGCGCCGATTCGAGTCAGGTGAGCGTCTTGCATCACAAGCACTGCACGGGTACCCCTTTGTACCCATCAAATAATAATAACGCTTTGATTGACATCATATGATTTAATTACACCAAAGGTGCCTAATGCTACAGCTTAATTATTTTGATATTACTATAACCTATTAACATATTTTCATTATTATGCACTTCTCTTTTTTACTCATACCGTATCTACGCTGCTGTTAACATTTAAGATCGTAGTTTCAGAGCAGTCCTAAGACAGATCGACGCCTCTCAACTGAAGGCCTAGGCACGCCGGAAAAGCGCTTGCTTATAAACCCTGAGCCGTCTCCAGTAAGAACTCCTACTTAGTATTTTAATAGCCATTGCTTTTATGTCATTAATTCATATTAATTTTAAAAGGCATTGAATTAAAGATCAATAATTATGGTAAATATAAATAATACGAGAGCGTGAAATTTCCTCAACACCGGTTCTGAAATTAAAGTAATCAAACATTAAGTATTAAAATTAGAAATTGTGAATTTCTAATCAATATTCTAAAGGTAAAGGTTGTTCACCTCGTCGGTCAGCTCAAACTTAGCTTGTGCTGCGCTACTGTGTATGTAGCAAAGCACGCTAGGAAATCTTACCATCTAATATAAATGAAAACAGGGCAATCAAAAATATAATATACTTACAATACAATTGTCTAATATTTCAAAAAGAAAATGACTTATTAAAAGTAACGTGCACACTTGCTACGAATACTGCCGACAGCGTAGCACAAGTCGTAGACCGTAGCACAAGCCGTAGGCATTGTTACCGTAGCTAAGCTAAGCTATTTCATTTCGTTTCCACATATTTAGTCAATCTGCTGTTAGTCACACCCAAGGCGAAACATAAAAGATTGTGGAAAAAAGTATTTTGGTTGTAGGGTGAATGCCGGTGGTTTAACGCTTACGACATGGCCATAGGGTTCTTCCTAAACGACTGGTTTTCACTAGACTACGTAAGAAATATTGTGTTTTTCGAGTGTTTGTATGTATGTCTATTTTTTTGTCGCACTGTGTAGCCTAAACGGCTGGATAGGTTTTAACAAACGAGGTGACGTTAGATTCGTCGCGATGCACAAAAAATTTCATAGGGTATAATAATTTTGGGAAAAAATCAATATGGCCGTAGTCTGTGATATTTTTCGTTACAAAATGTGAGGACAACAGCTAATCTGGTGGTGCCGTTGTCCATTTACTAATTACCATCAGATCTGCCTTTTAGCTTTCAGGCTATAAGCAAGTCAGGCAAGCCTGAGCTACCGACTAGGTCAAGGACCTCGTGTTTGTATATAATTAATAAATATGCTCTATTAAAGGTAACGATCGCGACACATCCAGTTGGTGGGTCAAATAGAACATTCAATTTAATTGTTTGTACGTTTTTTTAAGTTCACTACGAACGATAAGATGAATTTAATAGAATATAGGTCTGTCTGGCCTAGAACTGGCGAATGAAACTTCACGCTCGCTACGTCCTCTAAAATTTTCAGTTATTCCTGAACGTTAACACAGAAATGTTAACATCCAACAATAATCGTTTAATAGCATAACATTTTGTCTGAAAATAACTTAGCTATAGTGTTACTAGGAAGTTCACTAATTAATTATTTTTCTATGTCCAGTCTATTCCCTCAGTTAGTGGCGCCATTTGTACCGAGTAAACGGCTTAACTCAGGTGTGTATGTCGGTAATGCCGACTAGTTTCGGTCCATTCCGTGGGCCATCGCCAGTAGGTACCGTTCACACTGAGACTCAGTGTTCATCTCGCCACGCGCCACTATTTGGGCGAATACACTAACTGTTTATCCATATCTTGACTGCGCTGAAATTGAAAGAGAATACTGATCCGAATGAGCATCCTAATAAATGTATTTTTAATTCATACTAGGAAACTGCAATAACCACTAATGTTTCTCTTTTCTAGGAAAAGAAGATGGCTGACAAACAGCTTGACTTGGATCAGCTGCCTTCTGAGTTTGAATGTTGTTTTTGCACGTTCAAGGTACTAAGCACTAACACGTGGCCAAACCCAATTGTTATTTGCCTATTTAACCATGTCTTTTATACATACTAACTTATTCTACACCATGTAATCCGTAAAAATGATTTTTATTAACATTTAGCGTCCATATGTAAGTATCTAATTACATTACTTACAACTAAGATCTTTATTATTGTACTCCTACTGTTTTTAAGTTGTAGTTTATTTATATAAATAATAAAGCACTTTAGATATTATGTAACATATATAAATACCTACATACAGTACGCATTTTTTCACCATAGTGCACTTATTCTTCACACGTCGTCTCTATTTTAAAACGTTTTTAATAGTTTATATGGGTAAGCTAAGGGCTAAGGTGGTTTTTAAATTATTTTCACTGTTGTGCTCCGAATTATACAGAAAGTAAGTTTACTGTAATTGTTGCATAATGACTGCATATGAACTGATGTTTGGTGTTAAATCTATGCTCCATAGTGTAATTAGAAAGTCTGTTTATAATATGTTTTTGGATTATGCATCGACGCAAAAATAGTCATGAGATATTTAAAATTTTCGTGCTTATTAACGTGAACGATTACCTATGTTGTTAAAAATTAACCGGTGTAATATTCAATAGAAAATTGAATGGCAAAGTAGGTAGAAGTTACCTAATGGAGTAGACCAATAACGAGAGGTCTATGTTCAACAGTTCAAAGGTTGGATGGCTAAAGGTCCAATGGATATAGGGTCCCAATGACCCATAAAATTTGACTCTCCACACAATCCCAGGAGCTACAGTTTAGAGATTATCGACAGAGTCTCTAACGAGAAACATGTAAGCGATGAGTTTCATCAAAATATCATTTTCTCGGAATAGGGTTACAAGGAGTTCATAGACGCCGAACAGCTGATGCCAATGTCTACGTCGGACCTGCGGCAGCCGGTGTGCGTGGAGCTGGCGTGCTTGCAGCGGCACCCGGCGCCGCGCGCGCTGCCCGAGGCCACCCCCAACAGCCTCGACAGCCCTGGTAAGCACCGTCTGCAATACGCGCCATTACGGACACGCTGCTTTACGTTACATCACAGTGGTGGTTATGTAATTAGGGACTCGTAATAAAAACACTCTTCCTAGGGTTTATTTTAGTTAAGACTCTTGATACTCAAAACGTTTTGTGTGGTAGTTTAATAAAAAAGCAATTTGATTTCATTAGCATCTACTGACACCCATGGACAGCTGTGATAAACCTAGAACAGGACTCCGTACCGAAGGACTGTTTGTGTAAGTTAATCCATTGGTATTAGGTGTTAACAAGAATATTAATTTGTTAGTATTCGTAAATATTAGTCCCGTTCGAAGCATGTTACAGAGGCGCTGCTGTCTCTAAGGTATGAGGTGGTCCCCTCTTATATAAGTGCAACCGGCAACCAACACCTATCCGGCCGGAATATAATTACTTCATAAATAATAAATATCGCACGGAAAAAATGGGTATGACGGTGTAACTGCCACGGGCGAAACGTATAGGTTTACCACCAGTCTACCACCTGGTAAATTCTTATTTAATGAAATCATTAAATGCCATACGCGATTTGAACCCCGGACCTCCCGAGTAGGAGGCCGAAGTGTTAACCACTTGGGTATCAACCAAATATAAATACCCTTATCTGAAAATAGCACAAAATTTAACATGCCACTGTTGCCCTCGACTTCGTCCGAGTTACGTTGATGATCAATATTCGAAATTTAAAAATATCTTACCTTCTACGTGACTCAAGATAGATAGCTTAGCTTAGCTGAAGATCTCTACCATATTCTACGAAGGTCCATTGTGTATAGTTTAGCCGTGACGGCGTATAAAACCATCTTAACAAGTTTTTACATTTATAATATTAGTAAAATTATGATATTAGTACTCAGATATTAGTTAGATGTTAAATGCGCTATATGTTCATGATTACGTACTCACCACTGTTCATACTACACGCTCATGCAATTTACACGAGCACATGATGCTTCTGGTGTTTCGTTCAATTAAAATTAATTAATTAAATATGAATTATATGTACTTAAATTATTGTCCAGATTTTAGCGTGAAACCGTTTATGATGGATCAAAATGTTTGTTTGATATTTTCTAATAACCGAGAGACGCTTGATTGGCCTTCTGTGCAACATACTTATATGTCATCTTTATTCAACGGGTTAGCTTGTTTCTGTATAATGTTACCTATATGTAGTCGATGTCATCCACAGTCCACAGTCCACAGCACACTCGCACCAGAACCCTTCCGTCTCCATGTCGCGTGTACGAGGCACACAGCTGTTTAAACTTGGCGTACGCAGCTCCAAGTGCGTCTATGTCTTACGTTGCAGATACATTTGCATCATGCCTTACGCACCCTTTTCCTTCAGAGGGCGACATCGCATGCGAGAACGACTCGTCAAACTTGTATGTGAATCCTCTGGACGGTAGCGGTGGCGGCGCCAGTGGAGGTGAGGGCGGGGTATCGGCGGAGTTTGACAGTGTGCGCAAGAGCGCCTCGGGGGACTTGTTGTGTGCGAAAGATTCGCAGCGCGAGGGATCGCCGCACGGGTCGCGAGGCAGCGTGGGCGAGGCGGACGCGGGCAGCGCGAGCCTCTCGCCGCTCGGCGAAGACGCGCCTCCGCCCGCCGGCCTATCCCCCGACGATACCAAGCCCAAACACAGAAAAGCGCGCATCCAGCAGGTCAGTCCGCGCCGCCCCCCTCCTCGTTGCACGGGGAGCTCACGTCGCACCTTCTCACGTAGTGGTTTAGTTCTAACAAGGCACCTTACCGGTACTCC
>DWLO01003124.1:0-11412 GCA_018245335.1 Dalla quadristriga | reverse complement strand
TAAATGTCTTCCCCGGCCGGGGATCGAACCCGGGACCCACGGCTCGTCAGACAAGGTCACTGACCAACGCGCTACCCAATCGTAAATTGTATACATTGTATATATATAGGAGAGAGCAGCCGAGAAACTAGTGCGAATAACTGATTTTCACTGAGATATTTTACAATTTTGATTCGTTTTAATAATTAATTTTATTAATAATACTTCCTTAAAATAAGTTGTGAACATTTAATACTTATGTATCCTTGGAGAACCACTGCTGGATATCATCGTCAATTAGTTATCGATCCTTTTGAAAGTGTAGCATGAGAAGGACAATGTCATAGTGTTTCAAGCTGACCTAATGAAAAAGAAGAAGAAAGATTATTAACTCCTTTGCTCATGCGACTTATGACTTACCTATGATAAAAACCGGGACTAACTGTTGTTCTTCAGATCCTCTTGTTCCCCAGGGTAATAACATTTTGCCATCTTTAACGATAAAAGCATGGCTATGAGCAGTATGTTACTTTATTTAATATTACAATAACTAGTCTCAATATTTTTCAGGCTCACCCTAAGTATGAGTTTGACTACAAGGTGGAGGACCACCACACCGGTGACAAGAAGTCTCAGCACGAAACCCGCGACGGTGATGTTGTGAAGGGTGTCTACTCGCTGCACGAACCCGACGGTTCCATCAGGGTTGTTGAGTACCATGCGGACAAACATTCCGGGTAAGCATTTCTTTTATTACTGAGATTTTTTACCTAAAACCACCAGTGAGCAGGATGTCACAAGGCTGCCGCAAGGATGTCAGTACGCTGCAGGAATCCGACAGCTAAACGTAGCTAACGTCGGATTCCTGCAGCGTTGTTGCACTAACGAGAGTTGTTCAGTATACAATCCACGTAAGGTTTGCGTTACTTACTGAGTATCCTAGTTTAAGTAGAATCTAACCTGTGAACAGTAATTATAAGGATGTGAGACAAGAACACGCAAAGAACCCGACAGATGCAGGGTTGTTGAGTACCTTGCAAGCAATGACATGAATAGTTATTTCATTATATACTGTTGTTACATGAATTGATTTGTCAACTTTGTGACTTAATTGTTTCTGTTATCAAAAGCTACCTACGTTCAAAGGTAACAGTGTATTTGTTTACAAACAGTCGAGAACTAATAAATGTTTCGAAAAGCAAACATAAGTCAATGATATTTGCACACGCAATGTTACGCGACTAGCATTGAATGCGGCCAATTGAGTTTCTATTAAAAATAAACTTAAAAATACAGTTCGTATTTTTTATGCTGACCAAATAAGAATGAGGTATGGTAAAATGGTCTTGGTAAAATCTATACTGTGTCATACTTTATACACATAATTTGTGTAGTTAGGAAACTGTGGATTCATCGCTGTCCTATCAAAAATTTAAGGGCAATGCCCACCACACTGACTAGAACCACTAAGTTAATACACTGGAATAGTAACAGATTGCTCCAGTCTGGAAAAAGAGAATCTGGAAAGGGAAAGGGATCTGGGAAAAGGTTGGTGGTCAACTCGTCTGTTATAAGTGGTTAGGCCGCCCGAAGGCCTCCGACAAGGCTCAACAACTACTACAACAACAACAACAACTAGGTACCTAAGCAATAACGGCCGGGACAGATTATTTGATGTGCCCTCCCAAGCACGGAACCTTCATGGAAGTTTTCCACTATCGGTTATCCATCATTACTCTCGGGGGTTATGAGGAAAATTATCATGACCGTTATCTGGGATTGCCTAACTTTCTTATGTTGTTTCCAGATTCCATGCTGACGTGAAACACAGCGTCCACCACGACAAGCATTAAAACATATTTACGCCAAAAACATTATGTACCTACTGTGATTACGTGTTACTGACTTACCATATTATTTTAATGTAATTGTTATAAATAAATGTTTTATACATTTTGTACCTTATTAAAATATGTCCTTGAAGAATTTTGACGTGATCCTAAAACGGAAAAATGTGACCACTCGTTTAGTGTTAAGAAATAAAAGGGTATGTGAATTATAGGAAGTATGATGGCGTATGGAAAACCGCTACATTGAGAAACTAGCGGTTTGGCGCTCAGTGATATGAACGGTCAAAGCGGCGGCAATTGTGGGAAGCCATGTCGACCTATCTCCACCAATCCGCATTACAGCAACGTGGTGGAGTATTGTCCAGGCCTCCTCAGATATGATGAGAGACCCGTGCTCTACAGTGGACCATTATGGGTTGCAACCATGTCAACCTTTAAATGGCTGACGGGTGGATAGATGGAAGTGTATCTTTTATATATGAATGTTATGATGTATATTTGTACAGTTTTTAATCATTATTTAAAACAATCGTGCCAATTTAGAAAACTTAAAGATAAAATAAAAACGTAAGTATTCGGTTGCGATCTTCTGCTGTGTATGGGGCCCCTTCACACATTCAGAGATACCTGGGGGCTTAGAAAAATGAGTAATATTCAAAATTCCTTTTCGAAATCATTCGAAAACGTAGCGAACATCTCAGACCCTGTAGAACGTGAATAAAAATGGTTGAATAATTGGTTTGTATAAACAAAACACAAATTGTACTACCAAATGAAACATAAAACAAACGCATATATCATACACACACACGCAGAAACATACATCATGCACACACAAACTAACATATACAAAGTGAATTCAGAGACAGAAATACAATAAAAGTGTTTTGGTTTCATAGTCACATGTACCTTTATTCTATGCATAGGTCGAATTCTAAACGTAATTCATGGTAATTTTAAATTGTTAACATTTTATCAATTTGCAGTGCGCTTTGGCATAAGCTATAAGCGCTGCAAGTGTTAAATAAAAATGAAATAAATTAGATAAACTCGTACCATTTAACCTGGTAAGTAGGGCGCGTCCACGAATTTAAAACCAAGTTAAAATAATCCAGTTTTCAAGAACAATGTAATCTCACGGTGCATTGATCTTCAAGTGCCATACTGTACCCGTAATACGGATTCGTTTTGTAACCCAGCACAAAAAGCCTTGATAATACACTTTTTGTACCAAGCAAAAACGTATAATCGCGTCTATATTGGTGGCACGCGCCGACTTCGGAGGAAAAATTAAATATTGCAGATCATTTTGTTTGTTTGTTATACAATTTTATTAAAGATATATTACGTTAGACTGTTTTGTAAGTAATGATTATAAACTACTTAAAATTGCCTGTGGGTCCGCTCGCCTAAAATAATGTTTCCATACATTCATCCCTTATAACTACTCACCTCTTTGGTTACATTTTCTTTAAAAGGGTCACAAAAAATCTCTCCAAAAATTGATTAGTACTTTTTGCGTTTTGAGGAACAGTCATCTATCTCTACCACCCTACCAACAATACTTTTACACTTTTAATACAAGTAATTTTCATGTGTAAAACTATTAAAACTTTTTTTGTTAACTATACAAATGGTCAGATTCCTCATATTGTATTGTACTGTATCATCTTCAATAGAATACAATACAATACAAAAACACTTTATCGTATACCAGGACAGAATATACAAATTATGAAGTAACAGCACATGTATACAATAGGTTGTCTTATAGCTTAAAGCAATCTCTTCCAGACAACCTTAAGCATGGAGACCTTATGAGTTCTTCCCTATGGGGAAGAAAAATGGCTAGCTCTTCCTGTCATCTTTTCGTAAAAGAAAGGGTATGGATACTGACTGTTTAATTACTTTGATTTCATTTATATAAAAGTGTTTTCCCGCGACATCGCTTGTGCAGTTTTCTTTTATCTGCCCACGGGACTTTGAACTGAACAATACGTTCAAACCAGAGGCGACCACCTCAGTCCTCAGGTGGAGCAACGAACGAGACTGCTTGGGAATGAGAATGGGACTAATATTATCCTTATATACTTTAAGCTTTGATGCATTTTGTATGACTTTTGATAGTCTAAATATTCATTAACAACTGAAACTGGCAACTACCACTATTCAGACCAATATTTAGTACTCTGTCACATTTTTAGCAGTCACCATACAAATTTTATTCCAAAATATTGGAAAAAGAAATCCTGCTAAAAAAGTGGTGTGCCGGTAGTATTGATCATGGCATACTTTTTTAAAAAGTGTTTTAATGTCATTGATATTCTATTTTCGCAAAACAACATTTCTATTTTATTACTGAGTGCTACTGTCATTTCCTGGTTTAACGATCTTTGTCTATTTTTAAGTTATTCTCAGAATGACAGCGGACCGGATTTCTGTTTTTGTGAAATTGGTTGCCATTGTGACTGTAGTCTATTAATTAATACTATGAGGCCTTGGCGAGCTGGTTGCTGGTCCACTGCTGGTCTAAAGGCCTCTCCCAAAAAATGGGAGGATTTGCCATAATCACCACGCCAGGCAGGCGGGTTGGTGATCACAGTATATAAATAAAAAATATACGCTTACACATTCACACCCCCGCACTAAGATTATCTGTGTTGCAGGTGGCGGACACACAGAAAACCACACAAATTTAACGCCCGAGACTCGAGAACAAACATGTATCTGCCAAATAAATGTCTGCCCCGGCCGGGGATCGAACCCGATAGATAGATAGTACTCGTAGTTGCTGCGCAGGGGACGCTGCTGCTCGTTCTGCGTTATATTCCCTTAGTTGCCTTGTACAACACCCACGGAAGACGAGAGGTGGTGTTCTGTTCTGCTCTGTTTTCAGCGCGAAGTACGGCACAGATACGAATACAAATGGTTACATAGAACCGTTCAAGAGCTGGCCACTTGACCGTCTTGCATTTGCATACTCGGGAAAGACGCAAGACGCGCCGCAAACCGTGTCGCCAGACTCATAGCCAAGCCCTAACTTGGTTTAAAATAGTATACTAGTTCTACTCATTAGTTTTAAATAAGGCATTTTGTATCCAAAATGTCCTTAGTTTGTCAGGAATCGCACAACTAGGTAGCCTGGAGCATACATACGAGTCTGCTGCTTTGCCGATTGGTGCAGATGTTAGTGGTCAATTCGAATTAATAGAGATAATAGGAAGTTCTAAAACCAAATACCACTATCAACAATAACAAACAAGCTTTACTGCTATATTAGTACCGAATCACAGACGTGCTCATTCCCTTCCATTCCATTCCATTAGTGATCACTCGTGCACTTTCCATCAAGCACTAACAATTGACGTGCGTGTTTGGGTATAACTAATGAATTTGTGCATTCACACGGATCCAAACACTTTTTAAAACTGAATTGACTAGTTTGTAGGTAAGTAGATCATAGAATATTAATATAAACGAATTTAATTAACACACAAGTATACAAAAGACACAATCATTTATTAACACCTCACCGCTACTGGACATCAACCAAAATATTAAAGACCCTTGAATAACAACTTAGCCTTTAAATGAAAATTTTGCAAATGGCTACTCTTGCCGAGAAATGAACCCTCGGCAGTCTGCGAGGCAGGAACTTTGAACGCTTAGCGTATATACAGAAAGATAGAACTGGGCTACGACATACCTTCTTTGTGGTTTGATGCCAATAAATAAAACCTATTTAATGTACGGTTACGACTTCGGGTACGAATCCCCGTATTTATAATCTTAAACAGAAAAGCCTTAACCAATCTACTTCTTAGTCATTAAACGCTGTAGGCATGTGATCATCATTACGAACCAGTCACCACTACACACACGTACTACACCAATACCATAGCAATAAATGGGTAAGGACATAGTCCACCACGCTGACTATGTGCGAATAGGCAGATAGATCCCTCACAACTATAAGAACATAATGGAAATCTCTCCGCTATGCAAGTTATGTCAAGGTTTTTCGTTCACCGCTTCAGCAAGTGATGTTCTATCGGAAAAGTTAAAGGTGCATGCGGTTTTTTTTAATGTGATAAGAACAGCAAACGAACCCACAGTCCCATCAACCACAGCTGTGACAAACCTCGAATATTGCTGCGCGAGGAACTGGTACTTAGTTAATTAGTATTAGGTGTTCATAGGAATATTAGTTGGTTATTATTCGTTAGTGATAGGACTCTGGGAGTTAGGACTGTCAGTGTAAGTCTATCCTGTTAGTAAATATTAGTAATCGTTGGTATTTGTCCAGTTCTGTATGTTCAAACTTCGATCTCTCCGTGTGCCTTCTCTATCACCACTTATGGGAATTTACATAGAACTAAGTATAAAGTTATGCAAATCTATAAGCAATGCAAACAGGATGTTGACTTCGTTTATCCCACCTAGTATTTATATAATGACACCTATTGAAACCTCATTAACTTCTAATTTAGCCAAGTTATTAAGCTTTGGCAATATCACGCTTGCTCGAGTAGAGAGCCTATCTCCCGCTGGAGTTTTTACGAAACTATTGCGCCGGCTGCATACTGTCGCGAGTTAATAATGATAAGTGCTAGTAAATTATTTGGAGTGAAATCAACATTACCTTGGTTTGTTACCCTTGTTATCGATATAAAAGACGTGAACTGTAACTGTCTAGTATCAGTGTTCAGCCGAGTACAGTGATAACAGCTCATTCATCTATCAACAATAAAATGGTCTCAAAGGTAACAAATACGTCCAGTTAATCAACCGTGAAACCGTTTTGGCTAAAAAAGTAAAATTTAAAAGTGCTAAAAACCTAAATCCAGTGTCTTATTGCACTTAAACTGTCTGACATAGTAACCCGTTAAATCATTGAAGTGCAGTATTTTGCTGAAAAAGTGTCTTAAAGGAGTGCAGTGCATTAAAGTGTCCAAGATCAACTTAGATCCACACAAATTGCAAATTTAATGCTTAATTACTACTCGTCGATTAAGAGTTTTTTATTTTTGTGTTCAGCAATTGCCTACTTTTTGGCAACAATTGCTAAAAATAAATTCCAACCCGTGGGTAACCTGGGTTGACAGTAGACCATGTATAAAAGGAAATATAAAAAAGGTGCAAAATATGCACAGCTCAGGGTTGGATTCTTTTGGCATTGCTCGTGTCCATAAGCAATGGTCGTCATCATCAAAAAAGCAGCCAGAGGAAGACAAAAGAAGACAGCATACTTATTTAAAATAATAAATAAAAAAATAAAATAGGCAACTGCCTGGTACATACCAGCCCTTATGACTGTAAATAAAATGATAAATTTAAACTGATTTAATCGATTGCAGGTACTTTGTCTCGCCGCCATCATTGCCGCCGTGGCAATCCAAAGCGGGCACGGTCACGGCCACGCATACTCTTCGCAGCACATCTCGCGCCACGACGGCCCAGCGGAGATCGTCCACGCCGGCCATGGCGACGGACATGGGCACGCTGTTGACTACTACGTATGTTACCGTAACATCTTCCATAAGCAACTAATACTAGACCCAGAGTGCATATCTCCAGTTACAATAAGAACAGTTAAAACCACAGTACAGCACGGTGGCTGGCCACAGTTAACGAAGCTGTTCAACTATAGGATAGCATACTATGCCCGGCTCTTGAGAATATTTTTCCTAACAATGTTTTCCTTGCTTATAATATTAATAATGATGTGAGGGGGGATAATAATTGCTGAAAATGTATCATATCAGAGCCGGGAATTCAGACCCCTGAATGAAGATCAATTCAGTAAACCCTTTTAGTTGCAGTTCGGGCACATGCCTTTTCGAAACGAGAACTACTAAACATCTTACTTTCATTCTAGGCGTATCCCAAGTACGAGTTCGGATACAAAGTAGAGGATCCCCATACCGGTGATAGGAAGTCCCAGCAGGAGTACCGTGATGGCGATGTCGTGAAGGGAGTGTACTCTCTACACCAGCCCGACGGCTCCGTTAGGGTTGTGGAGTATCATGGTGACAAGCACACTGGGTAAGGAACATGGAAAATGAACTTGAAATATAGTCTTCAATTTGGTATATCTCTTAAGGTGCCTCCAGACTTGTACGATCGGCCGCCATCGTTTTGATCTATTCACAAATCGATTAAGTCGATCATTAACATTAACTACACACGCTAGACGATAGACTTAATCTAAGTGGTGTCTGACAGTGTCTTGTCTTGACTGAAGGAGACCAGGAGCGTACACCAAAATAACGCACTAATGTACCCTCCCGGTCACAAAAGGTCTAACGCCACTAGCAGTCACATATTCAACTCCTAGCCACAACTGACGTTTCATATCTTTGCCCGACGTTGTGTGAAGAGGGTGGCCGCATTAACAGACCACAGCGTAAATGCACGTTTTGATGGTAACTGGTTATTGCAGGCGATTGTAACCACTTAACATCAGGTAGTCCGTCTGCTCATATTTATTTATCCTCTGTGATGAGAATAGCAAACTGACGTGCAGTCCCACCGCCCATTGCCATCTGTGACAAACCTCTAACCGTTTGTTAGTCCTGTTCGTTTTCGATATTATTAGGAACATTAGTTGGTAAGTACTCGGAGCTGGTCACAGATGCGTTGCTATCCCTGAGGACTGAGGTGGTCGCTTTTTGTATAAGTGTACACAATCCACACCCGTCCGACTGAAACACAATCCTTGATAACAATTATTCCACGTCAGAAATGGGTGTGGCGGTGGTACCGCCCCGATCAAACCGTATGCAGGTTCTACCATCTTCTAACTTAGCCCATTATAAATAAGCCGTTCGCTAGCCCTCAACAACAATCAATAATAGTCGTGCTCAAGTGCATTGCATTGCTACGAAGAAGCTTTTTATGTCTTTGAACCTTTGTGTAATTATAATCATTCTTTCTCTTACAGTTTCCACGCTGATGTCAAGTTCGGAACCCACCACATCGTTCCCCACCATTACTAACTTAATTTGAACTTGGAATTCAACTGTGATTATAATTATTGTTCCTGCTAAAATGTGATATAATATGCGGATTTGTATGTCAAATAGTGTTCTTGTTTCTATGGTTGTCTGTTGAAATGTTTTTCCATTTTTTGTACCTACCTAATAAACGTGTTTTAACTTATGTGTGGTTTCTATTTTAAGTCACTTACCCATAGTCAAAAATTCCATATTTATTTATTTTATATATTTATTATACTCTAAGAATCTAATCTAACTATACTTCATTTACATCCATTCATAACATCCATCAAGCCGTTACACTTAAAAAAGTATCATCCTTCTTCTGGCGCAGACTCATAAAATGGGTTTGTATATAGTAGCTTAAATGACAAAAAAGTATTCAAAGAGAAGGAATGAAGAAAGTAGGTAATGATTTTTATCCCACAAAATAATGTCACCATCACCATCAATCATCATCATTATCCACCAGTCCAGTGTTGGACTACGGAGCACTGGATCTTGTTTCAAAATGACAGTGTACACCATAGACCACCACATTGGGCAAGTGCATATTGGCAGATTTTGCACCGGTTTGACAAAGTTGAGGAGAACTCTTAGGCATGCTAGTTTTCCTTCCTTTTGCTGTAAGCCATACCGTCAAAGCAGGTGATATTTTAAAACGCAAACAACTCCGCTAAAGTCAATTAATGTGCATTCTGAGTTCGAACCTTGGACCTTCCGAGTAGGAGGACAAAATCTCAACTTAGTTAGAAAGACTTTAATAGAGTTTGAATAAAAATGTTTTCATTACACTGCAATAATAATATGAAGGAATTAATACATCGTTAAAAAACTAACCATACTAATTATACTATAAAATATATTACTACTAAAAATCTAACAAAACATCCAAATCAATGTTATATCAGTTAAGTCAGTGTAAGGGAATTAATAAAAGCTATTTCTATTTACTTATTTGTTTTTTAAAAGCAACTGTAACTCATACTACTCATTTAAAAGAGGGAATAGAAGTGATTTCAGAACCACATCGTTATAAATTGATTTTCAGCGGTATATAAATTCCAAGGAACGAAACAGAACGTAACGATAACCTGTGAGGAATTAAATGTATAAGATTAATGTTATCGTTCAGGAGGATAGGTGGATAACATTAACCGAAGACACAATGAAAAAAAACAACTACATTGTCAGCGTAGTAGGTTTAGTGTATTTATTATCTTGTATCCTTAATATTAACGAGTACCTAATTACCGGCAAATTAACTGAAACGATCACTTAACGAAGTTATTGCACACACTGCATACTAAAGCACTGTGATAATCTTAATTGCCACCTATTTTAGGTGAAATCAATGTTACCTTGGTATGTTACCCCTTCTGTCGATATAAAAGTCGTGATTTTTTGTAAACATGTATCAGTTCACATTCAAATTTAGAAATATTAGCTATTCAGCTAAGCATAAAAAATGTTCGCTAAGGTAAGTTCGTCGGAATTAAAATGTAAGGTGTTTCTCTCTTTTTCTATTCGAATGAATTAATTGTCTTCGTCTGGTATTTTTTAGTTTTTCAAAGTGAAAAATTGTGGTGACGTTTTGGAATGTTTAAGATGAATGTTATTTGCATATTGTGTTGTTGCAATTAACTTTTTTTCTAAATGTTAAATATTTCAACTTTCCAAAGATTTTGTGCATCGCCGCTCTCGTCGCAGCCGTGGCTGCGTATGACCTGGGCCACGCCCAACATCACGGACTCGGCCACGGACATGCGTTCTCGTCCCAGCACGTGTACAAACACGACGAGCACCAGGAAGTCGTCAAAGGCCACGGACACCACGGTCACCATGGACACGAACATGTCGACTATTATGTAATTTAGTTTTTAGGCGATAAGAATAGCAAACGTGCTATTTTGCTATTGCTATTGCCGCCTATAGACATCTATTTCAAACCTCGAACATGACTGTGCGAAGGACTATTAATTGGTTAGTTGGTCCTGTTAGTATAAGGTGTTAACAGGGATATTATTTGGTCAATATTCATGAGTAGTTGAACTGTTGAACACTCAGCGCGCTATGGAGAGAGCAATGCTCGGTATTTCGCTACGCCATCGAATTCGCAATGATGAAATCCGTAGACGCACCAAAGTTACAGATATAGCTCGCAGAGTTAGCAAGTTGAAATGGCATTCAGGCCACATCGTTCGGGCACAAAACAGCGGGTAACCGCTGGATTCAGAGGGCACTATGAATGCCTCGGGAAGCCTATGTCCAGCAGTGAACCTCTAAGGGCTGATAGATGGATGGATGGAGTTTAACTGTGAGAGTTAGGACTGTTCCTGTAAGTTAGTCCTATTAAGTAAGTTAATCCCGTTAGTAATCGTTAGTATTTGTCCCATTCGAAGCTGGTCACAGATGCGTTGCTATCCCTGAGAACCGAGATGGTTGCCTCTTGTATAAGTGTAACCGGTGCCACCCTACCCTCTATCTTAATATTTCCCAGGCGTATCCTAAATACGAGTTCGCATACAAAGTGGAGGACCACCACACCGGGGACATCAAGTCACAGCACGAGCACCGCGATGGTG
>DWLO01003123.1:0-11413 GCA_018245335.1 Dalla quadristriga | reverse complement strand
TAACCAACAACGTATGAGAGTTCATTTATCAAAATATACCAACTTTAAAGTAGTTTAGAGGGGCATACACTTAAATCCAATTCAATGTAGTTGAATGATTTGTATAAAAATTACCTGGATATTGGCAGTGATTGTGTAGCCCGCAACTGCCGCGTTTTCTCCGCTTCCTCTTGTATCAGCATATTTCTACAATAAGAATAAAATAAACTCACTCGAAGAAAGTCCTAGGTGGGCCATATTTTTTTTTTGTAAAAGATATACCTACCGACGAAAATTAAAAAAAAATAGCCCATCGAAAACAGATTATCATTTTAATGTTTACATATGGCTGGACGGTATCCAATAGAAGCAGCTAGTCAATAGAAGTCTAAGTAGTGTTGTACTTACAGCTGTATATCGATAATATTCTTAAGTTGCTCGATGCTCGGCTTCCGGTTCTTGAACATTTCGGGGTCGGGGGGAACGAGCGCCTTGCCATCATGCTGTCAACACAAACACCAAATGCGACGTTGTAACACGTGACACTGTGCGCTCTACAACATCATGTTGGTTGGCTTTCATGCGAATACTTATGAAAATGGAGGATTAACAAGTACTGATCGATTTGTTAGCCGAATTGTACACTTTGAATTGGTGCGTTTCTCGTAGACAACTGACGAAGTCTATTACAATTACGATATGGAACAAATAAATAATGGGTAGGACGGGCACAAAATTCAGCATTACAAAATATGTTAATTAAAGTTTTAAAATACCAATGAGGAAGGTATATATAAATACGAACTAATGAAATATTTAACATAAAACACACTGCAAACTGTAAAACACAACGCAACTGACCTCATATTTGAGTTTGGGGGGCGGTAACCGCCTCCTGAGCTCGGGTAACGCTTTCCTCAGCAGGAAACCCTTGGCGGCCGCCTGGAACAGCACAAGTCCGTCGCGCATCTTGACGTACCAGCGGCGCACGCGGCTGCCGCGCAACCACGCCTGCACGCGCAACGCGGCTTCTTGTCGTAACACCAGCCAGTGCCTAGGAGTTGGAATAAAACACTTAATGACGCCAAACATGGCTATGATTTCTCACGTCACAGGATTTGCATATATTACCTAACCTATAGGTTAAGAGTTAATTTTTTATTATTCGAGGATTGTCACGGATGTCATGGGCGGCAGCGGATGGGTGGAGCTGCATGCTCGTTTCCTATATAATTCAAATTAAAATTAAACTTAACAATAAAAATAACTATCAACTTCCCACGCCACACATTAGGGTCTGTTACCAAGGCAAGTTACCTCAGGGTTACGAAGTCACTATCACTTAGAAATCAAAATGATTTTTTGTGCTTCTGCTAGGTCTCGCACATGAAGATCTCACCTGCAGTATGCCTGTATAACGAGCGAGGCGCGGCGCAGCTGGAGGAAGCGGCGGCGCTCGAGCACGGCGCGGAACCAGCGCTGGATGGTGATGATCGACGCCATGATCTGCTGGTGCAGCCGGTACTCCAGCTTCGTCTGCTCGCTCTCGCGCATGAAGATCTTAGTCGCACCTGTACAAGCACATTGCCTTTGTAAGGTCTAAAAATAGTATATAGATATGATGGATAATTACTGAGCAAGCTTTTGACAGTATTTCGGCAATAGAATCTGCTACAATTGAACGTGCTTCTCGTACTCTCTTCGGCATTCCCCAAAGTTCTCCACAGTTGCGCCAGTGCACAATGACCACACCACAAGCCAATTCGCGAGCCAAACTCATTAACTTAGCCAACCATATTGTGACGCACGGTCGCCACTGGCGGCCTGTTTTGATCCATTCACTCACCCAATTGATAGTTATCCCTGTCCAAGTTGAGCGTGGCGAGGAAGTTTCTAACGTCAGCCTGCGAGCTGAGCAGGCCCTTGGGCAGGAGGATCCGGTACAGCTGGATGAACTCCTCGTAGGTGAGGCGAACGTTGTAGCCCGCTTGGCGAATCCGCACCGTCTCCAACATGCCCGTATACCGCAGCTGCCTCTGAACCGTGTCCTCGTCGAACACATTTGGGATCTTGTCGCTGTTCGACTTTATACACCTGCCAATGTAAAACCAGTTGAACATTATTTCATGTTTTATGAGTGAAAGAATGTCTTCTATACATCCATCAATCTTTGGAATGTCAAAGCCATTCACGGCGCAACAATTTTGCTGCTGCGTCAACTATTCCAGTATTTAATAATAAGGCCTCCAGCAGTTACTGGACATAGGCGTTTCCTTATCAGCTCCTCTGTGACCGCTCCTGGCCAACTGATAGATGTTTATTGCTGCCCACATGATCCGGGAATGACATGTGCACGTGGCTAAATATGCGAGTTATGTCTGTTATCCTTATTCGCCTACGGATCCATGTATATGATATGTATATGATATTGTAAAAAAAAAAAAATGTTACTATTGTAGTACGAAATGGCACCTGATAAAGAACGGATTGGCCTGGTTCAACGTCTCCATGAGGGCGGCCAGCGAGTGCTGGAACTGCGCGGCGACCGTGAGCGGCTGTTTCCGCTTGGCGGCGGGCGCGGCCGTCCGCCCCGCCAGGGTCTTCACGCTCTGAAGGTTCTTCAGCCCCTTTTTCGCGCGCTCCCGGGGCCTAAACGACTTGTTCTTCCTGCCAACCCCGAATACATCACATTACTCATAGTTTTACAATTAACACACCGACCACCGATGTGACTAAGCCCCATGTATAGCGACATGCGATTGAATCGAAACTCAGTGATAGGACGTGTACGAGAAGCCCAATGTGATGATTAATTAACGCTTTAAATACAGTAGCTTTAGATATAGCGACCGCATAAACACCTAATATTTACACTACAAACAAATAAACTTGATGGGTGAACACTGAACCCGTACAGGAGAAAATGATTAACACAAAGAGAAACAGATATCCACAGAAAATTAAACCCGTGGCCGTCACCATAGAATAAAATAGAGTCCCCAACCGAAGGCCGAAAATTCATCAAACAAAATTATCACAAAGTTCTGTTTTAACTCTAATTTGTAAAGGAATAACGAAAGATGGACAACATTTTCACAGTTAACGAAAGCTCGAAGCATGCTCGTTCCGCTTACGTGTAATAGGCGATGAGTGAAGAGTAATAAAATTAAAGTAAAACAGAAGTAAGATGGTGAGATTTAAAGATTCTCGGGAAATATATCGTCCCGCTCGGTACAGGTTACGTGTCGAGGTTTTGTTTGATGAACAGAGAGTGCGAGACAGAGACAGACTGCGTGGGGCGGCGACGTACATGACGATCTGGCTGGCGCGCTGCATGACGTCGGTGTCGTCGAACGTGCGGTCGTCGCGCTCTCGTTCGAGCCTGCGCGTGCGCGTCTCTGCGATTCTATAATTTTTTGTCCCTTTCCCACCGAGGCGGGGCGCGCTCGCGCTCTCTATCCGCTTATTGTCGGCGGCGCGGGCGGCGTCGCGGGCCCTGCTCGGCACTTTGTGTGGCGTTCTGTTCCGTGTATCACGTCGGAGGGGAAGGGAGACACAAGTATCACAAATTAATAAAAACAAAAAAATGAAAATACAAAACCAATCGATGGGTGCCGTCTGTGACACGCATGCATGACAGTTCGGTAGTGCCCGCTAGATGCGTATGAATTGATTAAACTAATGCTAAGGTAGGTTTTAATAGGAAATGACACTGGATAACTACTATTAAGAACGTTTATTCCGGTAGATAAAAGACTGTAATTAGATTTACAACTGAAATTACTTTTACGAAGTGTACGAAAGAAATTGCAAAGTTGCAATGCGATATAGTATTATCTAACCACAGGCTGATATCTAAGGTAATTGGTATATTGGTAATTAAAAATTGAAACAACGAGATACATGCGTTAGGTGCACATAAAGTAAAGCATGCCATAAACGGTGACTTACGCAATTCGGTTGATTGCGAGATTGATTGACGATACTGTCACCAGTTGGCTGAGCAGAGACATTATATTACGTCACATATCATTATTAGCGAAAGCTTTTCATTAACATATTTGTATGAATAATACTTTTATGTAAGATAATTTATGTTTCAAAGTTTGTTAATTAATAAATCTTAATGCAATAATATCTTAAATATTGACGTTCATGCCAGTAAAATATTAACATTACAATTTGGCAATAATTTTGACTAGATTAGTTGCTTTATTATCATAGCGATTATTCGATTATGCACTAGAAACAATCACGGTAACATTGATGTCAAATACTACATGTGAGGTACTGACCTGATGATACTGTCGTTCGGTGCGTGAATGGAGGCGCGGGGGACCCTCGACGCCCCGTCCACCCTGTGTACCCTGTGTCTCCGCCCAGCCTCCATAAAGGCGAAATATCCCCTGTGTGAAGATGGAAAATAATTTAATATACATACAAAACTTGCTCGGAAGCTGAAGGCCAGCGCATGGACATCAATTTAATTATTTGCACCACGCTGACTCGTGTGGGTGGGCAGACATTAAGCTCTGTTGAGAACATAATGGATTCTCAGGTTCATGTCATGATGTTTTCCTCACCGTTAAGGCAAGTGTTATTAAATTGCTTAAAACGCTCATTACACCGGCAAGTCAGGCGAACCGGTTCCAACATCGGATCGTTCGAGTAGGAGGTCGAAGTAATGCGTACTTTGGGCCAACGGTCGTAGTTTACCTGAAGAAGGCTCGGACGATCGCCCAGCGGAACACCGCCACCGGGTCCACGCCCACCAGCTCGCGCACGAACGCCAGCGATGAGTTTTTAAGTACGCTCACGATGTCCTGCCGCATGAGGTCCAAATTCTTTTCACGCATCACTGTCACCTAGCAACAAAAGTTATGCGTCACTATAGTATTTACATTTGAAAGTGTAGCGTAATCCCATTAAACTGACAACCACTGGAGCGGAAAGGAGCGGTAACAGTAAGTTCAACTAATAAATAAACGCAAAATCTTAGGACTGTTTTACTCCACTTCATTTGGTAGACATTTTCCCAGCCTCTCCACTCAGTGGACAGCATAGTGTCATAATATGTTAAGCTTAACCTTTTAGAATGAAAACGCACTAAATTGGCGTCTGTCATCTTTGAGAGCACATTAGAGATCGCCTAAGTATACAGGTTTCCTCACAATATTATGATGCTAATGTTAATCCAGCTTTCTTCATAAATGTATAAGTTCATGGTATATAAATCCTGTCCATGCACATTCTCTATAGATTATCCTTGGAGGACAATATTACACTGAGCCATCGCTGCTGTCGCAAACATACCTTTAATTACAAGAAATTTCGCTGGCTATTAGAAGAATTCACATAATTCCAGTAATTAGGATGCATACGTACCATTATTATTAGAAATTACGCAGTACATGACGTGTGAATACTATTCGATTTAATGGAAATTACACAAGTAATGATGAAAACACGAATTCTTGTGCAAAAGGTGTTGCAGGAAAACCTGAACACTCACCTGATACTTCACCCTGCCGGCGTAATGGCGCACGACGAACGCGGGCTCTCGCCGCTGCGGTTTTTCGTAGAACGGATTGTCCTCGTGCACCGAATTGAACTTTTGCAAAAGCGTCTCGTTAGTCGCCCATGGAAAACTGTTGGCATTTAATTATTTCGTCAATATATTCATAAAATGAATTTATCTAGATTTTTTATTATAGGTTCTTTAGAGCAAAATACAATAATAATAAAAACACCTAAGACACCAAACAATCAGACTTACGCAAGAAGTCTCAAGTTTGACATTTTTAAATATCCAATACATGCTTACAGACCCGTCGTTTCAACTGACATAGACAAGTCATTTAGATAGCATTAACATTTTGGCTCATTTCACATTTCTATCGCACAATCTAACTTTTAGCCTACCACGATAGGTCCACTTTGAAGGTTTAACGGTACGGTCCAACAGGAGAGGTAAGCGAATAAAAAGAAAAAAGGACTCCCTCGCATACAGTCCAAGGGCTGACAGTACTCCGAGACACATACTTGCATTGATCGTTCAGGGCACACATCAGCCACCTAGTCTTTCCCTCGATAAGCTACAGGCAGCCGGTTTTGTCGAAGAAGTCGATGTCCATTCAGCGATTGCAGTCACGCCGAAACAAACCAGATCCCAACGCTACAATCGGTAAACATCGTGTCGGATCACCTCCCACTCATACCGTACACGTACTGACTAGTACTGCAGGAGATACATACTTGCACTGATCGTCCAGGACACACAGCAGCCCCCCGGGTTTGCCCTCGATGAGCTGCAGGCAGCCGGTGTTGTCTGAGAAGCCGATGTCGGTCCAGCGGATGCCCTCGCGGCGGTACTCCTCTTGCTCGTACTTGAACACGTGTTGGTTGAAATAGTACTGTAGGTGCTCGTTCGCGTAGTTGATGCAGAGCTGCTCGAAGCTGTTGTTTGGACCGAAATCCTCGAAGCCGAATATATCGAGGACGCCTGCAAATCATTTTAATATCATATCAAATAACTTTATTATATCAACAAATTTAAACCTCATTTCAGATACAAGACTATAATTTGTATATTGATCACCCGTGATCACATTCCTCCCCATGCACTTTCGAATGACCAGTACTAATTGGGGCCCAGTTATTAATGGTATTTATACAAGCAATCGCCTGCGGCCTCGACTCACCTATGCTATGTCCCTGATGTTCTCTAAGCGTGTCCTTTTTGGAGAGCAACGCGTGATTGACCTGCATTACAATCCAGTCGAACAGAGCACCATACAGACATTTTGCCATTGCATCTCGGGTGGCAATTGCTTCTGGTAGCCTGCAATATTAACATATTTATGTTTTTATAACATTTATATCACATTTGATCCTTTTTAATTACGTCGTGTACGCTCCAAACCTCCTTGATCTTAAACTTGAATCCTGTAGCAGGCCACTAATGACTTTTACCCAATACTTGCCAGTTGTCTATGGACTGTGAACGTGCACAACACCAAGAAACAAGTGCATGTTAATCACATTTGCCCAATATACATCCAGTGCCGGGTTTCATTGATTAGCTGTGCGATTGTCCATAGAAAAGAGCAGGTCTCCAGTGGACAAAACCTTGGTGTTCTACAAAAATTGCACTGAAAAAGCACACCTAATCGCCAGCTAAATATAGGCATCTGTTGCAAAAAACTGCACCTGTAATTGATAACGAGCGTCTCGCCTGACGCGCGCGCCCTCTTGGACGTGAGCGCGGCGAGCAGCGTCTCCTGCTTGACGCGCAGCAGCGACGATATGAGCGACACCACCTCCGGGTTGCGCACGCCCACCGCTTCGTCGTGGTGGTATGACTTGCGCTGAGGCTGGAACTCCACGTTACCTGGACACAGGACAGAAAAAAGGTGGCATTTCCCGTCTCGACAGTGGCTCGCGAACGGAGACCGAGACACACCTACTGGACCATATGTCTTTGTATGTGTTTCGATTCGTCAGCGAGACGTAGACACGCGACGGCGACGCGCGATTGTCTCCTATAGCAGTCGCGGGTCTTGCGAATCGACAACTTAACAATCAATGCAAGGTGTTACAGTGTATACCCCAGACAATGCTTAGTATTATTTTACACGGTGCAAACGTAAGCGCTCAGTATGTAACGATAACGTGGTCAAAACTACAAAATAGAGTTGCCCAGCAGCTAGGGCCAATCTTAACCGAAAGTGGTCGAGCCTAAAAAGTGGACAACACGCGTGTTCAGTCAATGGTGGTCCGAGTCGAATATTTACGACAATTATGACGAAATAACATGTTTTTTTATTTAATATTATAACGTCAATATTCTTAGATCATGTATGTCATTGGCCGCAATGTAGCATATACATTGCTTAGTAAAGCCACTCATTCCTGTTACCGGAACAATGACGATATTCATTGCGGAATATTGAACGAAAACAATATTAAATCGTTAGATATTCCGCAATGAGGAAACCATACAACACAGGAACAAATCCCGACCAATCAATATGTTAAATAGAACCAAAATTGTCTGTCCTACGGTCGACATTCCACTTAAAGCTTTTATTGTAGTTTTAATTGTTATAGTAGTAGAATCGACTTTCTTATCAGCGATGGCGTTTTACGTCCATATTGCATCATAGATGTGTGAATCGTGGGATCAAAATCCGCGCTTTTTTGTTTGAAGAAATGCTTCCATGTTTTTTCCGTTCGCTGGTAATGGGAGATAAATAATTGTCAAAGTAATATCAATAAATGTATGCTGGTAGCACTTGATTTGTAAATAATGAAGATATTAGGTCATTGACATGTTATAGGCTAAGATTAATTAAAAAGGTAGATTTGTATACAAAATATACAATCATGTTATGTATGAGACAATAAATAATAACAAACTTGAAATTTTTGATAGCAACAAATTACAAGTACAGTCAATCAAGTCAATGACATACTCGATGCTATCTTTTCATGTCATAAGTGTCACCGAGTACCATTTATAATACATTTTACGATAGCTAGCTATTAAATATTGGATGAAGATATGATAGTAGAGTTAATATGATCTGTTATCAGGAGATTTGGAGATGTTCATAAAAAGATAGCCCCAGTTCACACATGCTAAACAATGACATTAACAGTATAATATTCATATAAAGTGTGGACTCACCTAACAGTAGTACAGCTGAGAGAACAGCAAACAACCGCCGCTGTTTATCCAGAGTGAACCCCACCATGTCCATAGACTGCTTTAGCCTTGAAAACTCATACTGTTCATCAACACCAGGCACTACACTACAGCCAGTCTTAGACAAGTAATTATATTTATCCACACTCAAAAGATGCAACTGTTCTTTCTCCTGTTCCGAAGCACCGGCAAGTAAATAGTAAAACACGTGATAGTTTCTTTCGTTGCGGCCCTGACTACATATTCTGGATTTTTCCAGAAGATACTTTTGTACCACAGCACCATGCACCATACCATTTTCCTTGTAGTTCACTTGAATAAACTTTCCAAAACGACTGGAATTGTTGTTGTGGGCGGTCTTGGCGTTGCCGAAAGCTTCTAAAACGGGTCCTGCGCTCAGTATCGTTTGCTCCACACCACTGCCGTGAGATCCTTTTTGACTGAGCGCCGTTAGATGGTGTAATAGAAAATTAGTGCTCTCAGTTTTGCCTGAACCACTTTCCCCACTGATCACTATGCACTGGTTGGTCCTCTCGCGCAGCATGCAATGGTAGGCGGCGTCGGCGACGGCGAAGATATGCGGCGGCAGGCTGGAGCCTATCCGCTTGTTCTGGTACAGCTTTACATATTTGGGGTTGTAGATCGGATAGAACTTGAAGGGGTTGAGGGCTATCAGGATGGACCCCACGTATGTGTAGATGTAGCCAGCAGCGAACCTGGCCCTGAGGTTGTCTAGAAGCGTCTGCTCGTTCAACTCGGGCAGCTGGCATAGGTCCGGGTACTCGCGGTCCTTTGGCTGGTACAGGAACCTCTGGAAGTAGTCCTTTATCAACTGCGGGTCCACCGAGAAGTTCTCCGTCCATGGTTCGTCCGGTATCTTTTCGCGCAAGTAAAACCTGCAAAAACAAAAATATTTACTGACCGCTGAGAGCCGAGATGAAAGGAGAGAAAAATATTTTTTAATTACTTTTGGGTCATGGTAAGCGGGCGCAATCTAAATATTTACGAATACCAGGATACTTTTAGAGCTCATGTTTGAGCAGAGCGGCTGAATTTTAGTTTGATTGGCAGGATGGTTGTTATCACACTGCGCGCGCGCCGGCAGGAAGGGTGACTCACGCGCACCACCGACGTCCCAGCCGCCGTCATAGCCCTTCATCATTCCCAATCATGTAAAACAGTACCATTCTCCTTAGCGCAACACAATTATTTAATGCATATCTTACAATACACGTTTAATTATAGATCCGTTATTATTAATGCAAACATGTTAGTATCTTACTGTAACAAAATTACCGTAATTAAATATTGTTACGTGTAAAGTGAATCACAAATAATGTAACATTCTAAAGTTGGTGTCGTATTCAAATAGTTGACCGCACAAGCGATGAAATAATTGTAAACGCCATAGGCATAAGCCATAGATAGCCCTGTGTTCAATCAAAAACTCACTCCAATAGTGAGTACAAAAAAAGCAACTATTTTGCCTTATTCAATGAAAATTATTGCGCAAAATCTCGTGAAATATAAGTTAAAAATGAACATAAAATGCTTGTTGTAAAACGCTTAAGGAACTTGGCTAGACATACAAAAATAATTGTGGGACTGAGATAAACGTAAACTAAAAGTAAATGTAAATAGGCACGCCAGCATTGCCGGCAAGGCTAAACGTGTGTCGCTCGCTTCAGGAGCGCGATAATTACGCAGCGGACCGACTATAGCATTGTTGCCGCTAATTGCCGGCCCTCAAGGAAAATAATAACCGGTGATACGATACATTCAATAAATACCGAGCGACGACATGCGTACATGATTTCGCCGTGACGAATACTTATAATCTTTTGTTTCTTCACATTTTTGTGAAGCGAATAACAGCCGGAAGCAAACGGTATCAGTGGGTGATAAATACTAGTCAGACGGACTGTCTACACCTAAGCGACGTGACCTGAACGCGTCATTAAAATGTGCGTCACTTTTTAACATTTACGTGCACGCAGTAAACGTAAACGATGGCCTGAGCAACAGGTTTAGTGAACTGCAGTCTACGAGAAGTTCAGTGGCAACTAATCCATACACATACCATACACTACAAGAGTTAGTCATTTTCCTAGTAAAAAACGTGTAACTTCACTAATGATTAAGTATGGAATTAAGGTTGACAAATATTAACTTAAAAGATCACCACTGTGAAATCGTACAAGCCAATAAAAAGAAAAACTTTATATAACATAATTTATATTATTCCTCTTGAAGACCAGAAGGACGCCCTAGACGAGAGCTACAACTCATCGACAGGCGGGGCTAAAATGCATGCTATCTATCTCAGTATCGCGTGTGAAAGTCTGCGGCACGTGAGAGGCACGAGAAAGGGGAGCGTGTAGCATGTTTTCCTATGTGGTAGGACTGGAAGGAAGGTGCTATATGCATGAAAGTATACACCATCATACGTTTTGCTCGGGGATTGTTGAATTATCGCAATGTAACAACTGCTACGATTCACTGTAATGTAACCGTAGCCAACAAGGTCCAAGTAGATGGGCCGTTTTCATTAAGGTTTATCCATCAAAAATTGTTTACGATGCATTTCTTCCTTGGTCAAAATCATGTCTCGAAGTTTACTTATGTAGTAGTATAGTAGTAATGTTAAATGATACATTTGCAATCTTTCATGCTATCCTTGTTAATCGTAAAATTACAAAGTACATGTAAAAGCCATATTAATGGACC
>DWLO01003122.1:0-11415 GCA_018245335.1 Dalla quadristriga | reverse complement strand
GGTATTTAAGTGTTAATAATAAAAATACTTAGTAATGTTATTGTACTTAGGCACCTAGTTATCACCTGTAATTCTAATTAAGTAAGCAACTGTAAACTGATTCATGTCAAAATTTAAGTTAGGTTAAGAGCTAAAATTTAAGTTTACTGGTGGTTTGACTCGGATAACTACGCAGCTAGTTAACATGCAAAATTGAATATTGTATTTGTAACGGAAATGGCTAGGTAAATTAGTTTAGAACTTTCCAAAACTCTAATACGTGCGCAACTAGGCGTTCAACAATTTCGAGTTGGACTGCCAGAGACGGAACACTGGCAACATTTACGTCATTTGAATGTCAGGCGTATAAAATTGCGGTCCAACTTGCCTCAGGCAGGTAGGTACGAGTACTTAGCAAGTTATAATACTCAGAAACTTTCAACGGTTTCCAGTGTTCAACTACTCTTAGGTATACTATAGGAACACGTTATTTAATTTTTTACACATTAAAGTTACCTAAGAGGATTTTCAGATTTTTAGTTCTCCGCGTTGAATAACACGGATTATTCCAATTTCTGCGCTTTACAGCCTCCTACTTCGGAAGTCCGGGTCCGCATGCAAGACTTATTCTTTAAATTTATATTTATTGTCTGTGAAATGGAGGTCCGGGGTTCAAATCGCACCTTTGACTTTTCTTAGTTATGTAATTTTACTTTAAATAAGTGAATATCATCTGCTTTTGGTGAAGGAAAACATCGTGCATGCCTGAGAGTTATCTGTAATGTTCTCAACTCAAAGGCGTCTGAAGTTTGCCAATCCGTACTTGGCCAGCTTGGTTGACACCAATACCGTGGAGCTTACCATTCTTATCCTGAGAGGAGACAAGTGCTCACAGTGCCGGCGATGGGTTGAGATGGTGGATGATGGTGGTCTTTGAAATATTCCTAATAACGCGAGTACAATCCGGGGCGTCCACGAGTGAGAAATAGGAGCCGAGAGTAGGTATAGCCTACCTTTTGTTAATCTCCACAAACCATACAAGAATCGGTTTAACGACTACTGAGCAAGGGTCTTCAAAAAGAAAGACTACAGTCCACCTTACTCTACAGACTTAATACATCTTCTTAGAACTTCTTAACTCTACTCATTTTATAATTCGGATAAGTCAGAGTAAGTAATAGGCCTAATTTATAGCCTAACCTAACGGACTGCGCTGTATTCAAAAAACCTTTAAACACTACAAAACCATCCATATAATTAGTTTTTAATGCAGTTTGACACATCCGTACTATCTGCTTATTGATTAAATCAATCATCAATCTACATCATATCTTATTAAATTGTAGTTGAACGTAACGTTGCAAACGGTGTAAAAGCTCTATGTTTATTCATCCTTCAAAGGTTTACTCGAAGATATCGATATCAGCGATAAGATCGCCTTTTGCATACTCGATGTTTGTCACCTCTAAATTCCATGTATTATTTTGTATGGTGTGCAATAAACTAGGTATATTTGAATTTATTAAGATGCTTTAAGTATCTGCTTGATGATATTTTACACGTCGCCTTAGTAGGTAGAGAACTATAAAAGTTTGAGGCGGAATAAACTGCCTACTCTCATATCTAATTCCTCATATCTCACACCCATATATCAAGCTAAATCTTCTGCCTGTCGACTCAGCGTTGAGGTCGTAAAACATAAAAGTTCCTAACGATAGAAGTTCGTACTTTAATCTGTTCAGAGACACTTCTTGGATCTAGACAGCGATCTATCTGCAGTTCCTGTAAATCTACTTAACCAATATTGGAGTCATTTACATTTCAGTACTTAGTAAGTTTTACCACATCCTGTATAATATGAATTCGATCAATTCAATTCAATCCATGGATTCGATATTCAATGTTTGGCAAATAACAATATGTACCGCGTTAATGTATACAACGCAAGGCTTTGAATCCATGGACTGCGTAAAAGGCAGTCATACAGTGGTAACAGCGAACAGACGTGCCTCTATGCAGGAAAGCTTGCCTCTCTACCCATTCGCCCAAATAGTGTCAGGGCAAAATAGTGGCAGTCTTATGCCATCAACAATAATTTTTGGGTTTTGGATAAGATAGCAAACGAGCATGCAGCCCCGCTCATCCGCTACCGCCCATGACATGTGACCAGCCTCGAATAGGACCGTAAAAGAAACTGGGGATGTCAGTCTAGTTAGTATGAGATGTTAATAGGGATGTTAGTTAATCACTACTGGTTAGTATAAGGACAATGGGAGAATAGATTGTTAGTGACTGTAAGTTCTGTTAGACGGTGTTAGTGATAGTCCGGTTAGAAGTGGAAATCTGTATCTGCAGGCCCTAAAGACACTTAAGAATCGGCTACACAGTTGACCTACCTAACCTGGGTCGACGCTTGGAACCGCATAGCTTCGGACCTCGTTGCGAAGAATGAAGCCCTCATAAAACCGCCAGGCACTGCAAAATAAAACGCCACACAAAACCTACTTCAATCACATTGGACACATGAAAATGAATTTGGCTTCATACCCTTTTTAGAATAAAGCGTTTGGTCGGTAGCCAAGTCGATTGAAGCAAACTTTACAGTCTTCGCTGCCGTTTAAGCGGATACCCATTGGATCGCTAGCTATTACTGCACTAGAGAAGGCCAATCTTTTTGCTCATCTATTTGTGGATAACTGACTTTTCGATGTACCGTCCAACAACAATAACCCGTCATGCCGGACTGCATCATCCAGCAAAGAGAGGAAGGTAATACACCTGTACTAGGAAGCAGGACGCGAGATAACGACAAACTCTTAGCCACCATATAGCAGTACACTACTTCGTTTACCGCTCTCTTGGCGTGCAAGTTACCCGGATTGTATACTACTGAATACTACTGCAGTATTTCGTCTATAATTTGGCATTTTTTAAACGGTCAGCATAACCACAATTAATTTAAGATGAACCAAATTTCATATTAAATACAAGTACGTTGTTAAACTTCTATTTAAATATTTAAAACTCTTTATCACTGATCTTGAGCAGTCACTACTAATCATCTACATACAAAATAACAAATTTATAGATAAAAGTTAGCTAGCTGGGTAGGTTAGGTAGTTAGAGGCCATAATACTTTCACTATCTGCTTTTCTAAAGTACTTCGGACGTGTCCTGATGCTCAGTTTTAGAGGACCATGGTCTGCTCTAAACGACACGACGTCATTGAGTCCCCTCTAGAGCAAGCAGTTGCTAAATTTCCCGTGGAAACAGTGCGTAAATCCAGATTCGTGGCTAGACAGATTAAATGCCTGTATCAAAGCCAAAGGTGGCCATTTCGAATAGAATTATATTTTAATTAATGCCGAGACAACAATAAAAATGTACATATACGTTTTATTAAGATTTCTTCATAAAAAATAATGTTTCATTTATTTTTCAATTTGAAGAATAACTGACAACTGAAGTTTTTTTATATTTTTGTGTCCAAAATGCTGTAAGAATATAATTCATAAAAACGTACACGACTCGTGTTGGCGCCCGCAGAGGTTAGTAGGTAGCCTTCAATGTACCTACAATAATAAAAGATGCAATGAAATCCTTGTCGGAACGGAACAAGCCTTGTCGGACCTCCAGGCGACCTGAGAGTTCCGGCACTCGGCTTGGCCACTTACTACTCCACCAATCCGTATTAGAGCGTGGTGGAGTACTGTGGGCTTCCTCAGTTGTAAGGAGAGAAGTTTAGTATCACAACCCATCAATGGGCCACTACTGAGCACGGGTTTGGTGAGAAGCGCAAGGCCATAGTCAACCACGCTGGCCAAATGCGGATTGACAGACTTCACACGCCTTTGAGAACATTATAGAGAACTCTCATGCATGCAAGTTTTTTCACGATGTTCTCCTTCACCGAAAGCAGATGATATTCAATTACTAAGCTCATATAACTTAGCAAAATCAAAAGACAAAATTAAAAAGCCTGGGGTTTGAACCCCGGACCCCCCGGACACTGGGTTGCAGCCAATGAAATCCTGCAATTTATTCCATATACTTTAATACTAAGGCTATGTACAGAGATCAGACGTTGTGCTTCCTCTTGGCCGTGGGTCTCTCGAACACCTGCTTCATGCCGCCGCGGCTGCTGGCTATCTTGGCCGCGGAACGCTCGTTGCTCCACGCCGAGTCGAACTCCGTCGTGTCCTGGTCTACCAGATGCGTGTACTTGGTGCGACCGGACCTACCAAACTTCTTCACTTGCATCACCTGGAAACAAATTAGTGTGTATTTATGGTATTCGAGGAATTGAACCCTGTATTTTGTTGTTTTTAATGTCTGGATCAACAGCCGGAAAATCATAGACGAGTACCTAATTACCGCTCAAAAATGACCCCACGAAAAGTCAACCGACAAATAATTTGCCGACATTTACAACGATTTAAAAGCAATATGCCGATTGTGTCTGTCTTACCCAGCATCACGAGTCAACTCAAATATTATTATAAGGTTTCGATGCATAATATTATTATTCTTACTAACCTTAGGCAGAACAGTCTTGTCAAAATGATCATCCAATGTCGCTCCAGAAAAGTCCTGTTTGAATACCTCATCTTCCTTATCCAGGTAGAAAGCACCTCTGTAAAATAGAAAAACAATAAATTCATAACTCCAATTATGATTATTTTAGATCGAGGGTTGGTGGTGAAGTCTAAACAGCTAGAGACAATGATTCAAACGTAAACTACATTAAGTTCCTCCATTGCAATCCTTAATTCAAGGCATTTTACAAGTAACGAATATATTTGAAAAAATAATGACCATTCGACGTTTAAGAATATTTTTAATAGACAATTGTTGTTGGCCCTGTTGGTCTTTACAGCGTCACTAAAGGACTAGTTATAACAAGCGTAAGGAACGCGCCCGTGAGACACTGCATATCGTACGAGCGCCGACGACCGTCAAAATGCATACAAACTCAAACAAAGCACAAAGGGGCGCGCGCATAAGGAGGGCCCGGCGGCGCAGACGCTAGATATTTCAATCCCCCAAGGGATAGGAATTTGGTGCGCTTCAGAAAAATTTCGGTCTACTCACCTGTGGTAATACTTCTGCAAGAACTTGTATTTCCCTTTGACTGCCTTGTTGGTGACGAGTTTCGGGTTGATACGTTGTTCTACGCGCCGTTCCTCCTCTGTCATGTTGCGCATCCTCTCAATAGCCAGTAACTCCTTCTCCATACTGCGAAAGAAACAAAAGCGATAATAGTAATAAGTAACTTTTCTACAACTTTTTCTAAATTGACATTATTATAACGCGATAATATTCTTTAAAAATCGTACATAGCGGTTTGGTCATCCCAACGCCAACCTCACATGGCGAGTGTGACTCGCCGATGTGCGTGCCGCGATGGCGCGTCGCATGCGCATCGGAGGGCATGAAGGGCGTGTTATTTAAATTATATTTATAAAACTTTTTCTCTTAGGGAGAAACTTGCGAATCATATTCAGATAGCACTTGCCAGCAGCAACTACATAAAGCCACAAAACCGTTCTTGTGGAAGTTTACGTACCTACTTCTGGCCTTTGGAGCCATCTTTTAATTAATGAAATATTACAAGAAGTGCCACGCCAAACAAAATTAGCTGTTCTCCGCATCTCCGTCCGCATTGATATTTATCGCTACTGCTCCGCTCCAATAGCTTGTAGCATGATGTTTGTATATTCTTAATAAATGGGCTAACCAAAAATATATTTCAAATTAGGCCAAATAGCCGGGACAAACATTTATGTGACAGATAAGCGTTTGTTCTTGGGTATTGATAGTTAGTTCTGATCCTAGTGCGGGTGGGATTATGAGTGTGTAATAATTGTTTAATTTTTAATGTAATAAATAAACCTTACGCCTCTCTTTCTTCCTTGTCCCGTTTTATCCTCTTCATCTCGCGCAGTTTCCACGTCTCGTACTCAAGTTCGTCATTCTCGTCGTCAGTGCATACATCATTAATGTTACTTTCTTTTTGTTCAGACTGTAAAATGTGCATACAAAATCAGAATCACCATCACAATCGATTTACAGTTAAGTAAATTATCATTAAAAAAAATGGGGGCCATGGGAGTGATATCTCCTATTATGCAAATGTTTCTAGTCTACAATTCACCTGTGTATTCCTTTGTTCTGAACGTATTGTTTCTTCAACAAGTTTTAATGCTTCTCTTCTCCTTTCCTCTTTTTCCTTCCGAGCTTCCGATTCTTCTTTCTTCTGCTGTTTAATTTTTCGTTCCCGTTCTTGTACTGTCATTCTTTCTGAAGCTCTTACGAATACTGGCTTTACTCTGGGACCTTTAATAGATAATAGATTTTTTTTATTTTATTTATTTATAATTTTTATAACAAGATTTATTGGAACTTGACATGTTACTGGGTAAAACGGTAGGTATTTTAATAAGGTTATCAAATCAAAATCAAAATGTGTTTGATACCTGTATCTTCTTCACTGTCAGTGTATTCCGTGTCGGATGAGCCACTCTCCTCCTTGTCACCATCCAACATTTCTTCATCATCATCTCTGCCTAAAACTTCTTTTTCTGCTTCCCTATAAGACACAACAGTTTAAAAATAATCAATAGATGCCTGTAGCATATCCCAAACAATATTTACTTCCAATCTTCAATCCATTCAATCTATTACTGGACAAATAAATATAAACAAGTGACATATAAATGTAAATTAAAAAAAAAGGCAAGCATTTTATTTTGTTGTTTGCATCAAACTACAGGCTAAGGATGATGTGTGTATGTGTACAGCATCAAATGGACATGTATACCTTGGCTATAACCCTTCAATGGCCAACTGCAGGGCACGGGTATTTCCTCACAACTGAGGCCTGAAAAGAATGCATACTCCACCTGCAGCGTGCTCCAGTGCAGATTGATAAAGGGTTAGTGACCAACTCAAGTGTTGGAATTTTTTTAGGCTGCCCAAAAATCTCCAACAGGGCCTAATGACTGTTGTCTAATGATAATAACTGGGCTTAATGTATCCCCCGAAGCACATAACCACTTATACATTTTTAACCAATACTGGTCACTTCCAACTTCTGAACACGGTTGGTGCGGATTGATCTATTTCATCAGTTACAAATCTTACAATTAACATTTGCCGCACGTCTTTGACCGTTATGGAGCCTTAAAACAAAGTAAGTAGTATTGAAGGTACCTGGCAGCAAGTTTAGCTTTAAGAGCCTGTCGCCTCCTCTCAATTTCTTCCTCTTCAAGTTCATCCTCACTCTCGGAGCTGTGTCTGGCTTCTTCTGCACTTGACTCTGATTCCTGCTCCGGCTCAGCGTCAATTATTTCCGGCTTGTGTTCAGCACGGCGCGGAGGTGAGTGCGCTGCAATACGAAGCCGACGGAGACGTGGGTCATCTGTCTGCATGATACATTAAATTTCGTTTGAATGTTAAAATGTTTTGGTGGATTTTGGGGTATAAATTCCAGGCACACACACATTAAATAAAAATCACTTCCTTCAACAGTAATGGCAAACATTGTAAGGAAAATGCATGGTGGCGATTCGCCATTATGTTATTTAAGATGTGTAAAGTCAAATCAAATCAAACGAACGCAAATTGATCAGCATGACGGACTGACTTCAAACCATCTCATTCCGAGTGGAAACCTATGCTTGTCAGTAGTGGCCTGATGATAGGATGATGCGCCATTAATGTATAACAATATTATTGACGAGCTAAAATGTCATATTTTTATGTACATGTTTTTTCCTTTGAGTATACATAAATTAATATTATTGTACACCTTTTGAGGTGGTACATAGAGATAATATTATTTAATGAACACCTTTATAAACCTATAGTCCACAATAAATAAATGATTGATTGATTAAAATCTCATAACAATATGTGCTTATCTATAGTAAAGTATAAAGTATATATATATAAAGTAATCTATAGGTATAAAAATAAATGTAGGAAAATTCTGTTTTCTTTAAAAATGTCAGATGAGGTAAAACAATGTTCATTAAAAGCTAAGTCACAGTTAAATCACTATAACATATGGGGAAATCAAAAACAATGAAACAGTTTGTAGCCATGACATCCCATCTCATTACAATTACCTCTTTTTCTGAATCACTGTGTGCATCCTCTTTTCGAACAACTTGTGGTAAGATATGCCTTCTCTCAGGCCTTTGTTGCTCTATGAAGTCTTCAGTATCAGACTCTTCTGAAGATGAAGCTCCATGGGCATATTCTGGTTTTTTTCCCGATATGTACCTCTGTACTTTCACCTTTTGCATAGAAATTTCACCTGGAAAAATGTATTGTGAAAGAAAAAAAAATATGTTGTAAATTTAATCTATCTCTGATTTACTAAGCTAAAGTATGCTTTCTACTGGATACTCCACACACTTGGATATAAGGGTTCATTTTTAGTCAACAGTGGAGACTTATATACAATAAAGCAACCCTCATAGTAGTAATGGTATAAAATAGCCTCTGAAAGATCAGGCTAATAATAAATAAGAAAAATAACATATTTAACATCCTCTGGAAGCAGAATACCCTCTTTTAGGTTTCTACAGCCAAAAAGCATAAAGTTGAACTCCTTTCTCCTATTTTTTCATAAATAACTCTTACTGTTTTAGGTGAAACACCAAACATTGCATAGTTATACAATTACAAAAAATATAAACTACAATAGTAAGTTATTCAACATACTTAATAGTTTAAAGTTGAGGTTGAGGAGGATCACAATTTCGTTAATCTAAGCACACAGCGTTGCGAGAGGCCAAGTTCCATTTCTATAACAGAGAACAACTGGACATTGCAGAAAGCTTAGCGAAAGCTCCAGGATCCAGATCCAGAGTGCCTCCAATCAACCTTAACAGAATTTGACCATATAAAATATATAGTGTTTGTTACTCTTGCCCAACACTTACCCTTTTCATTACGAATTGGTACAGCACCCGCTGTACTCTGAATACCAATTGGTTGAGCAGGTAGCACGTTCATTTTATAAACTGTTTGGAGTCTAGGAAACAGTTACCGTGAAGACAAGAATCAACATCTACAAATAAAGAGCGAATATGGAATAAATAAATTGTCTTTAGTCCTAAAAGTTGAATCTGGTAAACCTTAATGAAAACAAAATATCTGTCATCACAGCTGTATTTGTATTAATGCAAAGAAATTGAAAGAAAGAGTACTTATTATAAATTGAATAATATATACAGGACATTAATGACTGATGACAGTATAAAAATCGGTTGGACTGATCACAGAATAACTATTACTTTTACCGGACTGACTGACTGTGGACTTTCGACACTGCAGCGTTGTTGTCGCGGCGGCTTGCGTGTGGGGATTTCGGACATCGAGGAACAACTCTTTGCCCGGTCTACTGCCTCCCTGTGTATTAACCCTGCCGTTGGGAGATTGGACAGTCGCTGGCATTCATATAGAAGTAGATGGAGTTCCTCTATACATTATTACACTCTTTGATTGTATTATTAACTACTGCTGTTAGTAATCGCGACTTCGTCCGCGTGAAAATTTATAAATAGAACCCTTATACTACAGACGCTAAGGGCTAAAACTAAAAAACCATTTGAGAAGTCTATAAGTTTGATAAACAAAACCTATACTGTAAATTAATGTAACTTTTATAATCTCCGAAAACTTCATCAAAATCTGTTCAGTGGTTTCGAAACTTATTCGCGACAAAAAAAAAAACGCAGACAGATAGAAATTCTAAAGACGGTTGATTATTTTTAGGTGTCACATAAATAGCATATTCCATTAATTATTTCCCCTAATTTTAATACCACAGACAGACACTCCAATTTATTTATTGGTAAGATACTTTAGTCGGATCGGATGTGTGGTTGGTGACATATTGGTGACATTGGTAGGTTGGTAGCTAACCACAGAGTACGTTAATGAAGTGGTCAGTAACCTTTGATGTTAGTGCTAAAAAAATAAAAACACCTGTTTTATAATTTCGCGTAAGCCCGGCACTTTAAAGGGTAATATTTAAGAATTTTGTATCTACCTAAATACTACGAAATCATGGCAGCTGCATTAGAACTGAAGAGTTTTGATGACCTTATGGCTAAGTCCCTAACAGGTACTGATTTACAAGAATTCAACAGAGTTTACTACGGAAGAAAAGACCATAAAACTTTGAACATCAAAGACAGCAATAAGATAATTGCTGTAGTTAATAATTTCGAAATCGCTGCTTACGATTTTCCTGCTCAAAGGGAAGATACTAGAAGTCCACGTACTGTTCGCACTGGTTTAATTCAACATTCCATAGTGATACCTACTGATAAGCCAATTCAAGAACAAAGGCAGGCTATTTTCGACAAGATTAAGATAATAATTGAAACTGCTGCCAGTGAAAACGTTAATGTTATTTGTTTACAAGAAGCATGGAGCATGCCTTTCGCTTTTTGTACCAGAGAAAAACAACCATGGTGCGAATTTGCGGAATCCGCTCAGGAGGGGCCGAGCACACAATTCCTCAAAGAATTAGCTGCCAAACTTGGAGTAGTAATCATATCTCCTATTTTAGAAAGAGATGAAGCCCATTGTGACACCATTTGGAATACTGCTGTTGTTATAAATGAGCTAGGAAAATTCATTGGCAAACATAGGAAGAATCATATCCCTCGTGTAGGCGACTTTAACGAGTCCACATATTATTTTGAGGGTGATACAGGGCATCCAGTGTTTGAAACTAAATTTGGAAGGATTGCAATAAATATTTGTTATGGTCGTCATCATCCACAAAACTGGATGATGTTTGGAATAAATGGAGCAGAGATTGTTTTCAATCCATCTGCAACGGTCTCTGGTCTGAGTGAACACTTGTGGAGTGTTGAAGCTCGTAATGCTGCAATAGCTAATAGCTATTTTACATGTGCCATTAACAGAGTGGGGACTGAAACATTCCCTAATGAATTTACATCAGGAGATGGAAAGCCAGCTCATAAAGATTTTGGACATTTCTATGGGTCCAGTTATGTGACAGCGCCTGATGGGAGCAGAACCCCAGGGTTATCCAGGACCATGGATGGTTTGCTGATAGGACAGCTTGATTTGAATCTTTGCCGACAGATCAAAGATAAATGGGGCTTCATGATGACACAACGCCTAAGTTTATATGCAAGCAGCCTTAACAAAGCTGTACAACATGATTACAAGCAACAAATTGTTGGTAATCACTAACTTGCAGTTGGTTGTGAAATAATTATCTTATATGGTAATATGTTGTAATGTTGATTTATTAGATATTGTTAATAATCATGTTAATCTTTTTAAAAGCTATGGACCCAAATTAAAACAACAATTTAAAAAACATTGTGTATCAATGAGAATAATACAGATGTAAGCTATACATAAATATAGAGTGGGAGGGGG